>OU015467.1:16430-89514 GCA_907164805.1 Brachyptera putata | reverse complement strand
ATACAAACTCATTTGCGAGGTCCATTTATAGCAAATTAGAGCGTGAATATGAACAACAGCTATTGATAGCAATGGTGAGCATTTTGGAACTAATTTGACAGCTGAAAGTTTGTCACAGAAACCAGCTCAAATCGTATTCATGTCAAGACAAGTTGTATGGCCCTAGCAACACTTGCCCAATAAACATTAAGAATCCACCGGTTGCCGTGGTTGGATGAACGGCACGAATGTTTTGACGTCGTGCTGAGCCCGGCAAGATTGCCGGCCGGCAGGAATGCCGTGTCTCTATGAACGTAGCTTCAGACAGCGGTATTCAGAGGTATTTCAGAAGTCGCTAAAAAGGTAGCAGACCCCAATATCAATCAATTCTGAGAAGATACGATTGGAATATGGAAATATAACACTGGGGCTCTCGAGAAACATACATATCAGTGAATGTGAGAGCGTCGAGACATAAAAAATATATATGGCGAAGGGAGAAAGTTGGTCAAATTTCCGCGGGAGTTATCACCTCCTCTCCCACCCCTTCGTGATCGCGATTATAGGCCTACCTCGCCTGCTACTGTACAGATAAGCCTACTGCGAAGCAGGGCCGTATTTAGGTTTTGCGCCGCCCTAGGCAAATAATTTTTGGCCGCCCCCCCCCCCCCCCTATTACATAGCAAATAATCTAGTCAATGGGGTAACTCACTTGAAAGTATACTGCCTCTAAAACTGCTGACGTCGCACCTTCCTCGCAGCAAAGTTGTCAATTGTCTCATCATAATCTATTCTACGAAGTAATTCAGATTCGATGTATAATACGGAAAGTGCGCTTAACCTGGCTTCTCCCATCGTTGAACGAAGATAATTCTTCACCCTCTTCAGTGCTGAGAACGATCGCTCCGCTGAACAGTTCGAAGCTGGGAGACACACCAAAATCCGCAGCGCTACACACACGTTAGGGTATACGTCAATTAACCCCTTTGAAAATAGAATTTTGTATAGCTGAATGCCAGAACAGTTTCCGATTTGGTTTTTGGCCAAATAGCCACCAAGATGAAGGCACTCATTCCCAAACGTGTCTTCTATGTCGCCAGGATAGTAGACTTGCAGGCTCTCACACTTTTCGACAACGACGTTTGGTTCTAAAGTGTGCAGCTTTGACAAAAAATTGAACTTATCACTTAACAACGAATAGGAATTGCCCCGCCGGGTTATTTCTGCACTCAATCTGTCTAAGATGGCGTTGTATGCATTTACCCTGAATCTGTCTCTGCCAGTGAATTCTGTTTCATATCTTTTCTCCTCATCAAACATTGTCTTGCGTTTCCGCTTCCTTGTGATGTCGTCTTCGTAGGTGTTGTCCCCACAGGTTTGGATGGCTTTTTCTTCGTATATGTCAAACATATCGCGAATACGTGAAATATACTCGGACAAAGACTGGTATAATTCCACAATAGTGTCGAGTTCGATATCTACTGCCTGCAATTTCTTGCTTACAGTGTGGAATCTTTCCAAAACATCGTTCCATAAGAGGGCCATGAAGCAGGTTTCAAGACGATCTAGAGACTTATAAATCCCCAAAGCTTCAGAGCGTGTAACAGGTTTCTCATCACTATCTTGCGAAATTGAATCTAAAGCAGTCAAAATCTCCTGCCACGAGGAGCACAGGCTACGACACGCATCGTGCCTTGCCGACCACCTTGTTTGTGATAAACTCTTCACCACCAAGGAACTAGGTCGTAGGTGCTCGAGTAATATTTCCCATCTATGAGTAGAGGCCGAGAAAAATGTGTAAAGTTCCTGTAGGATGCGGAAAAAGAGTATTGCAGAAGAGCAATATTCGGCAGCACATGCGCCAATGAGATTTAGCGAATGAGCTGAACATGGAACATATTCGGCAAGAGGATTTATTTCCTTGATCCTTGCTTGAAGGCCTGAATACTTGCCGGACATATTACTCGCATTATCGTATGACTGCCCACGACAGTTCAAAATGTCCAAATCGTAATTCTTCAAAGTTTCCTGAACAGTAGTAGCTAGCTGTTCTGCCTTGTGGCCGCAATTTGGAATGAACTTCAAAAACCGTTCAACCGGTAAACCTTCAATCGAGACATAACGGACGATGAACGATAGTTGATCTACATGCGATATATCCGGGGTGGAGTCAACGCTAATGGAATAATATTTAGCTGCTTTTATCTCCGCTACAATGGTACTTGTCACTTTGTCCGACATAACTTCGATAAACTCTTCGCTGGTAGACACAGAGAGATAGGATGTATGGCCACTACCTTTATTTCCGTGAATTCTAATGTGTTTAGCCAAAAAAGGGTCAAATTCGGCAGTCAACTCAAGTGATGAAATGAAGTTGCCGCTGTGATTTGAACCAAATCGCTCATCAGTACCTCGAAATGGTAAACCCCGTGATACTAGCGACCGAACACATGCTATGACACGTTTTAACACATCTCGCCAATACTTAATCTGTTCTTGTGTTTGAAGCACTAAACCTTTATCTACTCTTCCAGCTGTATTTTGTCTTTCGAGAAGTGTTGCTGTGGCAGAACGATGGTCTATGGAATTTTCATGCTCCTTCATGCGTTGCGCACCGTTTTTCCAGTCGTTATACCCGTCGGTAGCAAACATAGATACCTTTCCAAAAAGTCTACACGGGGCACAGTACACGGCACGTTTCAGTTTCGAGAATATCAGCCATGGTCTAGGTCGTGTTTCACCATTGACTTGTGTGCGAACGAATAGAGATTGAGAAAGGTATCTTGCACTGTCGGCATACACACGCTTTGTACTTTCAAAGTCCTCTTCTTTGTTTTGTTTAATTCCATGACATGAAAGGTAATCTCGTGTTTCATCATTTACAATCCACTCGGCAGGATCGTCACTAACATACGGAATAGGATGTTCATTTTTGTTATTATCCACCACGAGACTCGAGTGACTCGAAAGTACCGAGGATGAGCTTTCACTAAAATCACTCGAACATACAGGTGTGTGCTGTGGACTATCTCTTGTTGTACGTAATTCCGTTTTACTTATATCCTTAATAGACACATCGGTTTCAGACTGAATAATAACAATGTCACTTTCAATAGTTTGTTCAACGGTACCTTCGAAAGATGCACCGGCAGCCGCAGATTTTGTAATTCCAACTGTGAAGAATGTATCCAGTTTATGCACTTTCCCAAGAAGATCCCTGTCTTTAGCTAGTTTTTCTTTTGCTTTCTTTCTGTATTCGGAACCACTATGTTTCTTACGTGAATCGCTCATGGTACACTTTGATTGAATTCACTACAGCACACTAGTCACTAATCACTATAATTGTAGCTAACTACACATTCAATCAACTAAGATACGCTATCACTAATCACTTATCACTATATAAAAACAATCGAACACACTTCACACACTGTTTTCTCCGATATTCATATTAAACCCCGATGTGATTGTATCGCTGTTCTAAATGAAACTGCCTGGTGTGCTTTGTGCAGTGTTTACTTTTTCTATCTTAATATTTCAGTCTACGGTCAAGAGCCAGTGACGACTTGCATGTAGGCTCAATACAAGCTCCAACTGGTTGTTATAACATTGTTGGAAATGAAGGCGGGTGATCAAAGGATTTTAATATTTTTAAAATACAATGCAGGGCGCGCAAATAAGGTGACTGATAATCCAAGACCGCCGCGCTACAGCGTAAAGAAGAGAACAAGGCAACTTCGAAATAAATAACAGTCGTGACTCACCTTTGATTATGTGGAGTAAATGCTTGCTCATTTCTTGCAATAATTTGTCTTTCATTTGCAGATGTTTGTGCAAATATCGAAAATACATAGTCTTTAACACATTTAGGAAATGCCGCCCCCCTAAACTTTGCCGCCCTAGGCAGCTGCCTAGTTTGCCTAGGCGTAAATACGGCCCTGCTGCGAAGTACTAATGCAATTCTATCAGCGACCTTATCTGAACGTTATAAGACTGGCTGCTATTTCCAACTCACCCTCACACTTCCACAACGGCTGTTCAATATTTGTCTGATTCTACCGAGTTGGTGTGTATCTAGTATCTAACGAGGACGACGTGATTGTCTGTAGCTAAGGTGAGCGTGCAGGAGCGTTTGAGATCCTCGCTGGCAATGACGCTTGAGAAGAATGCAGTAGTTGTAAGAAATGCGTGTTTGAGATTCGGCAAAGGGAAAGATGCGTCGATGGTTCTAGATCATTTGAATATGAATGTTCCCAGAGGATCAATGTAAGTGTTTATTAGGCATATTATTCTTATTTTTATAACTTTGCTTCATCACTCCGCTTGCTGATAAAATAACTAGATAAACGCCTTGTATGCGTTGTGAGATGAGCTTAGAAGTATGGAAATGTAGAATTAAGAACATTTTGTCAGCTCAATGTACATATACAAGCCATGGATCACTTCAAAGGTTCAAAATCCGCGGCTGTCTGTTGGTATATGGCTTGGTTTCCCAACAATGCTACCAGTGCCTTCTTCATATCCATCACAGATTTTAAACGTTTTAATTTATTGGTGACACTTGTTGCTCACATTTGATAGTTTCTTAATTGCTTTTATTGATGTGTAAAAAAGTACATTAAAAATGCGTTTTCTTCGTTATTTCATATCCGATTGTTCCATAAATCGCTTAAAATAGGTATGATAGATCTTTCCACATTCGGTATAAATTTGAGAGCTTTTGAAAGAAAAAAATTCCAAGTATTTCTCTCCTGGCCTATTCTTATGGGGAATTTCCATACTTTCCAATTTTTTTCCGGAAAAACCGTCCGACCGATTTCTCTGAAAAACAATCCCAACCTATTCTGGTATAACACCAATTTGAAAAAAAGGTTTCGAGTTGATTGAAACTTTTTCCTGACCTGTATGCCGCGTACAAAATTACACACACAGAAAAAAATAAATAAAAAAAAACATAAAAACCAAGCCCAAAATTTTTCGGTATATGGAATGAAAATCTTCGCTACACTCATCTTATTGGATGAGCGAAGCGAAGACTCAATTTCACTTGACACGAAAAAAATGTGAATGTTTTTTTTTTTCTTTTTTTTTTTCATCATCTGGATTGAATCTCATTAGTTTTCATACGCAATCGATTGCACAACTTCTGAGAAAACTAATTTTCCATCCTCCAAATTACCCATAAGAATAAGCCAGAGAAGAATTTTCGTGAAAAAAATGTCATTCGAAAAAATTCAAATTTTCACCAAATTTCAATATAATAATGATACACATTATTCCGCACATTCACTGAAATCCAATGAGTCGTTTTGATATAAAAAATTATATAATGACGAAAAAAAGCAAGAGATGGATTTTCGTACAAAAAACGTCTTTCGAAAAAATTCATATTTTCACCAAATCTCAATATAATGATGATACAGATTATTGCAAACTTTTACTGAAATCCAATCAGTCGTTTGGCTATAAAAAATTACTCAATGACATATTTACACATCGTTTTAAAGCTATTAAGAAAACCAATTGAATCCAAGCAACAAGTGTCACCAATTAATGCAGAACGATTGAAACAAGGCCTTCTTCATTATCGAAGAAATTATTGAGAATGAGAAATGAATATAAAAGGAGGGTCTCAAGGTGTATTTATATATACAGCTGTCATCACGTTTCATATAGTAGTCTAATATTACAATATATAGTACTAGGCAAACGCAGGATGTGCGTTGTACGATGAGCGAGATGTCTATATGAAGTATAATCGAAAACTCTACAAACCTTGATCATTTGAAATGAACTTCATCCGATGTCAATGAATCTAGAAAGCCGTGAATTCGAAAATGCAACATTTTTCAACTAATATTTCTATCTTTCCGATGAATAAAATACATTTATTATATTATTTTCTCCAAAACGGCTGGTCCGAATATCAAACCAAATTTTTATTGATGTATATTATTCTTGTGTTCACATTTGAGGAGAATTTGAATCGTCTTGGAGAGATTTTTTTCCAATTTTTTCCGCCCAGCCAAATCTTATTGGGTTTGTAGAAACTTCTAAATGATGTTTCTCAAAAATGGTCCTACCGATTAGACCTCAAAACTATACAGTTCAAAGCTGGATAATTATAAGTTTGCATGTTGAAAAAAAGTTTCATGTCGATCGGTCAAACCCTGCGACCTGTGCAGTGTTCACAGAAAAAAAAAAAAAAAAAAAAAAAAAAACGCACAGACAAAGTTCCGTAAGAGTTCAGTGAAAATCTCCGCTACGCTCATCTAATTAAATTGCATCTAATATTTCCTTCATGAGAATAGTCTACGAAACAAACCAACCGAATGGAAAGATTGATTTTTAACTTGAATCCCGTCAAAACATCAACTTGATATAACTTTTTGAAAGAATTCAATGTCATTCATTAGCTCATCCATCAACGCGGAAACACATAACGCGTTTTTCTAGTAATAATAATTGGACGAGCTTTAGCGAGGATTCAATTTGACGTACTGAAAAAAATTGGTGTTCGTTTTTACGTTTTAGTTCATGTTTTTTGTCGGTTCTCCACAGGTCAAACGGCTACAGCTATCAACTTCAAACTCTTTTTCAATATGGTTCCTCGTCTAACTTAGTTCTGTATAGTTTTTAAAAATACCCATTAGAATAACATGGCGAGAGAAAAAAATTGTATTTTCCAAAAAAATGAAATTTTGCGTGAAGTTGAATTAAATTCTGATACACATTTCTAAAAATTTTCAGCTTGATCGGGTCAGCCATTTTGAAGAAAAAACAAAATGTACTATCCGCTCATCTAACAACGCATATATGGCGTTTTCCTAGTGTTAATCAAATGATGTATTTTTCTCGAGTCATTCGTTTCTTTATTTCTTCTCAATAACATAAATATACAGAACATTTGAGAACATTTGATCCAAGATGAGTAGTAAAGTATATATCAATATATAAATCTTTATTTCAGACTATGTCATGTTATACATGATTGCCGTCAGACACATAATAACAATCAAATTAAAAATTAATGAAGTAAAGAAAAACTGAAAAACACACAATAATAATAAATCACACATGAATGATTGATAAAAAAAAATGATTGGTTGTAGAAAATAATGAAAGAATATTAAACAATAATGAAAAAGTATTAGTGTGAACAGTAATATGAAAATAATATAAAAATAATACAAAAATGACGAATAATTAAGCTATAAATGAGAGTATAAATGGTTTCTCAGAATGGCGATAGATCCTTTTAAGGCTAAAATACCTATCGAATTTATAAAATTACTGTTCAGATTGAACTTTCTACAAAATTCTACAAAAAAAAATGGGATAGTGCCCCTAGCGCCTATCAAAAGACCAATCACGGTGATATTCGAAATATTATTAGACGAGCTTTAGCGAGGACTCCCTCAAAGGATCCGGACACCTTGACGTGGTGTGGGGGGGCTTGCGTGGCCCCGTGATCTCCAGAGCTATCGTCGGGAGCAATTCATTTGCTCCCAGCAGGGTCACCCATGGCGATAAGGTCTGGGGTGAGGGTCCAGACTAAGTTCGGACCGTCTCGGTCGAGTGGGTGCTGTTAGGTGACCGGAGTACGTGGAGTGAGCGCTGAGCATTATTTATACCCTTCTAACTTCTTTCCTCGTCTGTCACCTTGTTTTCTATGAACTTCTCTTACTTTCCTCTTTCTGCCAGCTCACTTCGTGTGCTCAAACCGCCCACAAATGTTGACGACACCAGCAATGTTCAGGACTTGATTGGTATGCTATCGGCTTTTATTGCACTTGGGCTCGTACATGGATTGCGTTGGCTGCAATAGCTGGGTAGAAGGTCTTGTATGACAATAACGATTCCAAATACTCAGTGAAAAGGTCAATTGCGTCTATGTGCGCCCGGACGTAAAATTGGCACTTTCCTGCACGCCACTTGCTGCTTAGGAAGTCATAACTTGCTCTTTGTCCTGCAGTGTTGTTGATCAGGTCTAGCAGCTGCAGGACCTAGACCTGGTTGTGTTTACAAGGCCCTATGCGGTAGAACCGACATGGGTTAGTTGAGTCCTTTGACCCGAGTAATTGTTGTAGGTTGTCCCCAAACCAGTCTATGGAGTCCTCCGATTGTCAATTCCCCCCAATAACCACAGAACAGAGCAAGAAACGGCCAAGAAACTTGATGGAGGATTTAATCCCCGCCAAAGATCTTGTCCCGAAAGCTACACAGCCACGTTTTCTGATAATGTCTGTGAAAGGTGATAAATCTTTCACAGATATGTCTATTTTCAAAATTTCCAAGGACCTTTTGAAACTTGCAGGAGACGTCAAACAGATGAAGCGATTAAGAAATGGCACGCTGCTGATTGAGACTGCGAGTTGCAATCAATCAAAGCTTCTTCTTGGTACAACTGTTTTCGGTACTGCTTTCGTCAATGTATCGCCACACAAGTCACTCAACTCTTGTAAAGGTGTCGTGTTCTGCCACGACCTCCTTAACGTTCCAGAGGATGAGATTAAAAACGAACTTGCTTCCCAGAATGTGACTGATGTTTTCAGAGTTGTAAGCCGTGAAAATAACACGATGCAAAAAACAGCTCTGCTTATCGTTACATTCTCTGCGCCAACACCGCCAACTAACATCTTGGTCGGTTATATGTCAATACCCGTTCGACCCCATGTCCCAAACCCACTTCGCTGCTTTAAATGTCACAAATTCAACCATTCAAGCGCGAATTGCAAAGATTGTGAGGTTTGCGGTAAATGTGGGTCAGAGGGACATAAACCGGAAGTTTGTACCAGCAAGGTTGTAGCTTTCTGTCCAATCCTACTCTGAATGAACTAAATCGAAATTAAGAAATAAGAATTAAATTTTAAAAATAATCAAACTAAATCTGAAAAAACAGAAATGGATCTTTGTAGCTGGGATTGCGGGAAAAGCAACTCGTTGAAACTTGAATCAGTTTAAAATATTACGTGTATTTTCAACAAAATGACTACAATGACGTTAAAACAAAACACAAAACTTCAATCTTGTAACAATGGAACAAAGAAAAGTTGTCATCCCAATGGCCTATTGAGATCACAACGTGATTTTAAATGACACAAAGAGAAATTAAACTACCTTCATACAAACAATACTGAAAAATATATATATTCATTTAACTGACCAGGGCAGATTGGTTTAAACAATGTCTGATTTTACCGTGATTGGTTCCTCGCTCGCTGGTTCGCTCACCCCACGCGCGCACACGCAAGTTTCCGCCGAACCACGCGTCTTCGAGTCCCGGGGCGGGTAGTCACGTCTCCTCACCGAGTTCGCCTTGTTCCACGTTCGTTGTCAACAAAGCTGGCGATGTTGGACTCCGCCAAGCTGGCGATGCTGAACTACCCGGTTCGAAGACGGACCCCCAACCCGTGATCTCCGGTCGACGTTTTCACTGACTTGTCTCTCTGATTGTCTATATCGTTCTCCTCTCCCTGTTTCACCAGGCTTGTCCTGTAGGAGCTTACTTTCGTTCGACCAATAAAATATGCGGATACAAATTTAAACCAATCACAATTCACCATACATCAGCTTTTGGCTTTTGTGGCTTGATGCATCCCCTGGTCATATATCTGTCACTTCTTAAACTTATTGTATCTGCCCTATGCCGAGTGTTCTGATTAAATTATGGTTTGTACACATTTGACAAAATACACATGAAACACTAGATACATTGGTACAAGATGGATATAAACAGAAAGTTAATGCATTTGAGAAAAACAACTGAAGTGTGCTTGTGGAATGGGGGATGCAGGCACGAGATGACGGGGTGAAGGGTGTTAATGGATGGTCGTCATAAAATCAACAGACTCAGAAAGTCAAGACAACGTGGGAATTATCAAACAAAAAGAACTTATTAACATAAAAATTTAGACAGGGAAAACTGGCATGTTACAAGGTCAAGTGCGTCAACTGCAGCGGTGAACATCCCGCGTGGTCTCGTGACTGTCCTCGATTCAAAAAAGAAAAGAAAATCGAAGAACTGAAGACAACTAGAAATGTGTCAATCGGTGAGGCCCGCCAGCTTTATGCTGAGCTGTACCCCGAAACCTCGTCCAAAACATTCAGTCAAGTCACGAGACAAGCTGCACCTGCTGAAGTCACCAGACTACAGGCCATTATTGACGATCAGCAGAAGATGATACTGAACCAGAATCAACAACTAACTCAGGCTTCTTCAAATTCCCAGTTCCTGGACATGAAAGAGATTTTTATCTCTCAGGCCCAGGAGATGACAGCTCTGAGAAAGCAATTGGCAGACCAAGCTCAGCAATTTCAATCAACCATACTCAGCCAGAACAAACTTATCACAGAATTACAACAAAGTATCTTGAACATGATTGTCAGTAAGGATTCGCAAGCAGCTACATCAAGGTCCACACCAACTGGACCGTCAGTGACGACCAGACCAACGGAAGTCACTGCAACGAAAGGTGTTGTTCCGTCGAGCAAACGCTCAAACTCCACGTAATCTGTCGACTGCTCAGAACAGAGCCCGGCTTTTCAAACGGTCTCCAAATCGAAGAAAGCCATAGTTTGGAACAGGAACGGAAAAGGAGACGGGGGAGGAAGTGGAAGTGGAGGTGGACGAGGTGATAAGTGACCAAAATGGCAGTAACAGAGATATTGCAATGGAATTGCAATGGAATGTTTTGCCATTTGGAAGAGATCAAGCTCCTGATACACGATCTGAATCCAAAGTGTATTTGTATTCAGGAGTCCAGACTGAAACTCACCGATAAACCCAA
Source organism: Brachyptera putata (assembly GCA_907164805.1). NCBI lineage: Eukaryota > Metazoa > Arthropoda > Insecta > Plecoptera > Taeniopterygidae > Brachyptera > Brachyptera putata. Next base: position 78,745 of record OU015467.1, on the reverse strand, counting down.
GCTAAGATCTTACGTCATCTTCCGCAAGGACAAGATCTTATGTGAGAGGGCTAGTGGCGGTGTTGTTATAGCGATCCATGACAGCTGCTACTCAGAGGAAATACCGCTTCGGACGCCTCTGCAGGCAGTGGCTGTCAGAGTGCATTTCCCCAGCACTCGAACTATCTGCAACCTTTACCTTCCACCCGCCGATAGAGTGCACATGCGAGACTTGGACCACCTTCTAGCGCAACTGCCAGCCCCCATCATAATCACAGGGGACTTCAATGCCCACAACGTCCTGTGGGGAAGTATGGCTAATGACGCTAGAGGTGGAGTGATTGAGAGCTTTCTAGACAGTAATAACCTAAGTCTCCTGAATGATGGATCTGCCACTCACCTCAGTGTGGCCAGTGGGTCCACTTCCATGATTGACCTGACGGTTTGCTCTCCATCAGTCTCTCTTGATTTTGATTGGAGAGTGTATCCTGATCTGTGCGGGAGCGATCACTTCCCGATTGTCATTGAGACTAACACTCCTGCTAATAACAACACCAGATACAGGAAATGGAAACTCCAGCGTGCAGATTGGTGTCACTTCAGAGAACTTGCCATCTTTGACGAAGGAAAAGTTTTTCCTGATGTGCAGTCCCAGGTCACCTACTTTACTGACATCATAGTACGTGCCGCTGAGAGGTCTATACCATTGACATCCGGTAAGCAGGGTCGTACGCCTGTTCCCTGGTGGAACGATGCCTGTGCCAAAGCCATTAAAGACCGCAAGAGAGCGCTTAGGCTCTTCACTAGGTGCCCAACGCAGATCAATATGATATCCTTCAAACGGCTTCGTGCAAAGGCTAGGCTTGTTATCAAGCAAGCACGAGAGACCTCCTGGCAGCACTATGTCTCCTCAATAAACCACCGAACACCTGTGTCGAAAGTCTGGGAAAAGGTTAAAAAGATATCGGGGAAAAACGTTCACATCAGTATCAATGGTCTTCTGGTGAACGGCCGACTTGAAACCTCTTCTCATGACATTATGACGGCCTTGGGTAACCATTTCTCTTACGTGTCGAGTTCTGAGAACTACTCGGCGAACTTCCTGACAACGAAAGCTGCGGAAGAGAGGAAATCTCTTGACTTTAGAGCACCCGCAGACGAAGTTTATAACAACTCTTTCAACCTGTGGGAACTGACGTCTGCAATTAAGGAGTCTGGCGACACTGCTCCTGGCCTAGACGCAGTTCATAACACCATGCTCAAGAACCTCTCTTCCGTAGCTGTCGAGTATATGTTGAAACTCTTCAACAGAATCTGGTTGACTGAAGATTTCCCGACTCCTGGTTAGAAGCCATCACTATAGCTATTCCGAAGCCTGGCAAGGATCGGAAGCTAGCATCCAGCTATCGACCGATATCGCTGACAAGTTGCCTTTGCAAGATACTTGAAAGAATGGTGAACAAGAGACTTGTATGGATCCTGGAAACTAGAAATCTTATAGCTGTCGAACAGTCCGGTTTCCGCCGAAACCGTTCGACCTTAGATCATCTAGTTATTCTAGAGTCTCTCATCCAGGATGCCTTTATTTCTAAGCAGCACCTTCTTTCAGTATTCTTCGATCTGGAGAAGGCATATGATACTACATGGAGATGCGGTATCCTCAGGACGTTACACGAATGGGGCGTTAGAGGTCATCTTCCCTTATTCGTTGTGAACTTCATGTCAAATCGTCGATTCAGAATCCGACTTGATAGTTATCTCTCCACACCATACGTCCAGGAAAACGGAGTACCACAAGGTTCTGTCCTTAGTTGTACACTTTTCCTGATAGCTATCAATGGTATTTCTACATGTATCAAGCGACCTGTGAATTGTTCTCTCTTTGTCGACGACCTCGCGATATTCTATAAGTCCGCCAAGTTGAGTACGGCAGAGCGCCAGCTCCAACTTACTATAGATCGCTTGGAACGCTGGGGAGACAGCACTGGGTTCAAGTTTTCGTCAACCAAGACAGTCTGCATTGATTTCAATCGCATTCGTTGTATCAGCCCTCAACCTTCACTAATGTTATCTGGTGCGACCATTACAGTTTCGGAGTCAGTCAAGTTTCTTGGGATGACTCTTGACCAAAAACTCAACTGGAAGTTGCACCTTCAGACCCTGAAAACAAAGTGCACACAGAGTTCGAACTTATTGAGAGTGTTGAGTCACACCACGTGGGGTGCTGATCGGACCGTCATGCTGAACTTGTACAGATCACTGATACGCTCAAAACTGGACTATGGCTGTATCGTCTACTCCTCCGCTAGAACATCGTATTTAAGTACCATAAATACAGTACAGAATGCTGGTATCAGGCTTGCCTTGGGAGCTTTTCGGACAAGTCCTGTGATTAGCATGTACTGTGAGGCTGGCGAACCACCTCTGGAACTGAGAAGACAGTATCTTGCGTTCAGTTACATATCTGCTCTCAGTGGAAAGCCTAAGCATCCTACATACGGAAAGATCTTTCGACCTTCCTACGAAAGAATCTATAACACTCGTGATAAAGCTACACGACCACTAGCTATCCGAGCTAAAGAGCTGTTAGGGCGACCACTGAGCGAGCTCCCAGCTGTGTATGCGACTGGATACTGCAAGGTAGCTCCTTGGACCGTGCCTAGACCAGTCTGCCTCACCCAGCTGGCAAGCCACGCTAAGGCAAGCACACCCGACTCTGTCTACAGGCAATATTTTTATCTATTAGTCGCCTCCTTTTCTGACCATGTCTTCATATTTACTGACGGTTCAAAGACAGACGATGCGGTGGGTTGTGCCTTCACTATAGGTTCAACTAGTTTTAAATACAAACTCAACTCCTTGTGTAGCGTCTATAGTTCTGAACTGTTTGCGATCCTCCAGGCTCTGAAACATATCAAGCAACACAACCAAAAGAAGTTCTTGATTTGTACAGACTCGCTCAGTTCCATGCAAGCCCTGGATGTTTTCTCACCAACTGACCATCTTGTGCAGGACATCCAGACCCTCCTAGCTGAGCTTGCGGCTCAGCGATGCGAGGTTGTCTTCTGCTGGGTGCCAGGGCATGCAGGAATACCAGGCAATGAGCGAGCTGACAAGGCGGCGAAGGAGGCTACTCTTCTTGCAGCTACCTTTGATTCCCGTCTCCATATTGATGACCTGAAGAACCATTTTAAACGAGAAATGAGGAGTGCGTGGCAAGTGTCGTGGAATGCTGTAACAAACAACAAGCTGAAGGTCGTCAAATCAACAGTTAGACCATGGCACTCGTCATGTAGAAGAAGCCGCAGAGACGAGGTTGTTGTTGCCCGCCTGCGCATTGGACATACTCTTCTGACGCACGGATTCATCCTGAGGAGAGAAGAGCCGCCTGAGTGTGAGGAGTGCCTTGAGCCACTCACAGTTCACCACCTCTTGGTCGACTGTGACAAGTTCCGGGGTCTGCGCCGGAGTCTGCGTATGCCGGATGACTTGTCACGGATCCTTGGTGATGACTCAGATAGAGTATCCTGTGTTCTTGAGTTCATAAGAAAGGCAGGACTTTTGAACTTGATATAACTTGACTTGACTCAAAGATTATCGTAGTTTTAGTTGCAACTCTTGTGTGTATGTTCCTGTTTGTATGCATGTATTTATTAGTATGAGTGTGTGTATGTGAGTATGAATGCAAACTTGACATTATCCTAACTTTACGATCCATCTCTCTCGAGATCTAATCCTTTTATTATTGAACAAACGACCAAAATGACGTTTTTTATACAATCATTTTGTTCAGCTATCAAGTGTATCAGTGTGTGTATGACGATTTACATCATACACACAGTCGTTCAGTGTTGTGTTCATAAAAAGTGTGTATGACATTTTACATCATACACGCGTTTGTTTACTTGTTTCGTGTTTATGGAGTTTGTGTTTGACCATTTACGTCGTTCACGTAACTGTTTTAATGTTCTGTGTTATGTTTTGTCTCTAACTCACCTCGTGTGTTGTTTCCAACCCATTTTGGGTTTCATGATCATCATGATAATAAATTTTCACTGAACACGATCATTTCACATGATCAGCAAACGGTTCATTACATCGTACAGGCGCAAAATGACCTCGATGTCGACGCGCCTCTAAACCCAACATTCATTCATTCATTTAGCGAGGATTCAATTTGACATACTGAAAAAAATTGGTGTTCGTTTTTATGTTTTTTTTTTTTTTCATGTTTTTTTGTCGGTTCTCCACAGGTCAACAAACGGCTACAGCCATCAACTTCAAACTTTTTTTCAATATGGTTCCTCATCTAACTTAGATCTGTATAGTTTTGTGGCATTATCGGGCGGTAACTTTTTTTTTTATGAATTTTAGAAATTTCAAAAATACCCATTAGAATAACATGGCGAAAAAAAAAGAAAATATTTTTATTTTCGCAAAGAAATGAAATTTTGCATGAAGTTGAATTACATTTTGATACACATTTCTAAAAATTTTCAGCTTGATCGGGTCAGCAATTTCGAAGAAAAAAAATAAAATGTGCTAAATTGGTACCACTCGAAGCAGTTTTTACCCATTTTTACCCATACTATTACTATTCGCTCGTCTAACAACGCATATATGGCGTTTTTCTAGTAGGTGGTTCTCAAGTATAAAGATGTTGTTTCATAAATGTTTTTTTTTCATCATCCACATTCCTTGCTTGATCTGAACCTAATTCAAAACGAATTGTTGGATCGAGAACATATCCGTGATTGGTCTTTCGATCTATGGCCATAATATCGATTCTACGGGTACTGTCGTTTTCTCCCAAGCAGTGTACTTGTTCGTGTACCTCCCAGCCATTACTCCGTAGTGCTGAGGCCAGCGCAGCTCGGATGGTGTGATGCTCAGGAGAAATCCGTGCTGGCAGAATCCCAGGACGTGGGGAAGGGTTTCAATGACCGTCCTGGGATCTGCCATGAAGGACTCTGACTGGAGATACGTACGCTGTAAGCTTGAGGGCATCTACCCATTCTGATGATGACAAACTCTTCTTGTTACTGATCCATCTATTTGATGGGGTGTATTCTTTATAAAGGACAACGCCTTTTCCTTTTTGAGGTAGGGCACACCATTTATTGAATTCCTTCTCTCTCAATATATCTCTGATGTTACTAGGTGTAATGTTTTCGGATCTAGAATGTGTTTGGAATTCTTCATTTCTAACTTCCAACTTTTGTAAACATATTTCTCTCTCTTTCGATATATCTCTTGATTCCGTGACGTAGGCATTCTTTGCTTTCTCCAGCACATTGCAAATATCAATGTGCTGAATGAAAGCTTCCCATGCGGCACGGAAAATGGCTGATCCCTTGAATGTTCCAGCTGTATATAACATGCTATTGGGTGTGTCACCGGGGAGAGAGAGTATTTCCTTTACACTGAACATACGAGATGTTTTTTTTAATTAGGAAAACGCGTTATGTGTTTTCGCGTTGATGGATGAGCTAATAAGAATGAAATTATAATGCTTTCAAACGTTTAGTTAGCCAAGTTGATAAATTATTTTATAATAAGTGATAAATTGAGATGAATAAGTATTTTTTTTGATAGAAATTGCATCAGAAATGCAACTTGGAACTTTCCACTTGGAACTGTCAAGTTTTGGGGTCAAATCGGATAGACCTGTTCAACAGACATCACGAAATTCTAGAATTTATCGTAAGATTTACCCACATGAAGAAAGTGAGAGAAAGAAATCCCCAAAAAGTTCAAAAAATGTTACTAGGAATAGGAGAATGATACACATTCCCACGAACTCTCACAAAAATCGGTCAAGCCGTTTCGTAGAAAATAATTTAAGATTTTTCTCACCAAATAGCTAGGAATAGTTTTTATTCAGAACCAAGAATTGATATGCCACGGCTTTGAATAGGCCTACTTGTTAGTTTCCGAATCAAGGTGTGTACAGTTGACCAGTATATTCCATACTATACAAGGTGTGTCGAGTTTTCGAGTACATCCCATTGAATGTATCAATCATTTATAAACGCAACCGGTATGCTGCTTCTGCTTTGTTCAAAGTATTTCGCAAATTCTCAATTTTTTGGATTTCAACACTTGTACCATATGATAAAGAAATACTTTATGCTTATACTCGATCGTAATATGACTCACCTATCACATTTTCTTATCAATGCACTCACTCATTTTTCAACATGATATGCTATATAGATTATTCTATATTATATTATCTATATATTTTTTAATGCTGATTAACGACCCTATCTTATCTGAAGTATGTTAAGTGGGGAAACGCGGTATATACATCGTGAGAATGAGCGAGATATGTGTGTGAAATAAACTTGAAAGCTACATGTAGGGGTACACATTGATTCTCAAAATATCGATTCTCTTCACTACCTGCGTTATGTAGCCGACTTCAGAACGATTGGTACACTATTTTATGATATATCGTATGATATCGTATGTTATATGATATGATATCGTATCGTATATTTTATGATATATATTTTATGATGAACCTAATTTGCACGTTTTATGCCGATGTATAAAGGTAGCGTAGTTCTAGCTGCCTAACGCTCGGTTGACACGCCCATTGTTCACAAGTATGCATAGTCAATGTATAAGAAGTGTAAAAGAAGTTAAGAACACGTGTTTAAATAGCAATGAGTCGGCCTTAAGTCGAGCAGATTATATCTTCTTTTAGTACGCTTCAAATTCACATTAGAAAAGTAGAAAACAATGACACGAACTGGAGATGTTTGAAAAAACATCGTCCTAACAAAATAGGAGGAACACACACGCGTGACTGAGTATAGTTTCTACTGGATCGTAACAACCCTCGAACGCGTTATGAATTACATCTCGCTGATTTCGAAGTTGAGCCGTTATAATTTATTCATACATTCAAATGGCTCACGTCCAATTCACAATCCCATGTACCCGGAATACAATGACTGGAGAATGTATCCATTTTGTCATTGGTCAAGTTGAGGGATCTGAGTACCATGAAAAGTATTACGATGGAAAAGTTATGCAAAAATGGCTGTAAACCATAATAATAAATCTCATTTGTCTGAATAGTTACGGTCTACTCGGTGCGAGCGGCTGCGGAAAAACCACGCTACTGAGTTGCATCGCCGGACTCCTCGCAGTCGACAGTGGAGAAGTGAGGGTGTTGGGGGAGTTCCGGGAACGGAGGAGAGCGGAGTGCCAGGACCACGTGTCGGTTACATGCCACAGGTAAGCAGGGCGGATAGAAAACCGTTAATTTTTCAAGCGCAGTTTTTTTATTTTTATTTTTTTTATTTAATATTCATTTTATTCTTACAAACAATATATTACAGGTATGAAGTTAACAATTTAAAAGTTCACTCTGTAAGAAGCCCACGTAGAGTATGAAACTCTGTGTGTGGGCTGAGTATGTTGTTTTTGTTTTTGTGATTACAAGATGGCAAAAGCATGAAAGTTATAAAGTTACAAACTGATTGACATTTTTTTTTATATATAGATAACAGTATAGAAAAATCATAATTTGAAAAGTTGTAGAATTGTTGAAATATTCAAGTGACATGTTCTGTGAAAATAAACCTAAATGATGACAGCAAAAAATAAGTGAGTGAGCGTGAGGCACAGAAAATTTATACAATACAGCATAATTAATTGTAAAAGTACAAGGTAGTATGATTGAGACAAATTGAGAGTGAAACAGATTGAGAACTATACTAAAATGTGATATAATAATACAATGATAATTGAATGATGGTGAAAGAGATAGTTACATTTGTACTTATTGCATTAGTAATTTACATTGGTACTCCTTAACACCTACTGTACCACATACCTTAACACATCAAACATAAATGCATATGAAATCAGCACTAATAATAATTCCTAAACGTGCGTATAATGTGTTTTGTTTAAAAATATATTTGTTCACGGCAAATGTCTCTACCTGCGTTATATATCCATAGTTTAATTTCATATTTAAATTTATTACAGTTTGTCAGAGTTCTTAGTTCTAAAGGTAATTTATTAAATAATCGAGGTCCAATAAAATCAGCATGTTGTTGTCCTTTTTGGGATTTTTTTCTAGGTATATCAAGTGTGAAGGGATCAGTGTTCCTTGTATTATAGTTTTGTAAATAGTTTGTGCTTTTATATTTTATGAAATGTTTATGAAAATGATTCAATACAGTTTTTATGTACAATTGTCTTATATCGAGTACCTTCGAAAAAGAAAAGATGTGATTTGTAGAAAAATGTTTTTGTTTTTTAGATAGAACTTTAAGTACAGTACGTTGCATGATCATTAACGGTTCAATTGCGGATTTACTCAGACCTCCCCACCCTAATATTCCATACTGCATTATAGATTGTGCTATAGCAGAATACACCATTAATAACATTTGCTTATTTAAAATATGTCTTAGTCTAAAGTAGATGTATAATATATTACGTAGCTTTCCTACAGTAATTTCAGTATGGTGATGCCAATTTAGATGTTTATCAATATTGAGACCGAGGTATTTAACGGTCGCTACTCTTTGGATCGCATAGCAGTTGCAGTTAGCATTATCAATAGATCTACAGCTAGACGTATGGAGTTTAAGAGTATAATTAGGTTCCGGTTCCGTCCTTGAGTTTATTGAAAAGGGTATGTATACTGTTTTGTCAAGATTAAGTGTAAGTAAATTTGAATTCAGCCAAGAATAAACTAGTTTCATTGTTTCATTAGCAGAGGTATAAACTTTTCTCCAGCTAGACTCTTGGAAGAGAATGACAGTGTCGTCAGCATAAGTTATAATATTGCATTGGGCTCTCAAGTTACAAAGATTATTTATATAAATAATGAATAAGACAGGTCCAAGGACAGTACCTTGTGGAACTCCGTATTCGACAACCTTGCTATCGCTAATTGAATTTCCTATTTTAACTACTTGATCTCTTTCGCTCAGATAACTAGTAAAAAGTTTCAGAGGGATTCCACGTATACCTATTTCTTCAAGTTTATTATTAAGTAGAGAATGGTCAACCGTGTCGAATGCTTTGGCTAAATCTAGGAAAATTGCAATAGTTTTTTTATTTTCATCGAGAGATTGATACATTTGACTCGTTAAATTGTAGATAGCATCATTTGTACTGAGTCCAGGCCTGAATCCGAATTGATTTGGCGAAAGAATGTTGTTCATTTCTAAATGATTTATTAACCTTGTTTTAATGCTTGTCTTTTCCTTTATAGATAGGAATAATAACAGCGGTCTTAATTTCGCGAGGGAAAGTACCAGATTCAAAGCATAGGTTGAATATATGAGCTAATGGTCTGGCTAGGAAATTTTTAACAAGTTTGATAGTCTTAACGTCAATTTCGTCTATGCCACTTGCAGAGTTTGTTTTTAAACTGTTAATCACTTCAATTACTTCTGAATTGCCTACCGGATTTAGAAAGAAACTGCCTGATTTTCTGATCACTTCAATATTGTTTTCAGTGGAGTCTTTATTGCCCGACTTTATTATGTTAGCAAGATTACTACCGACAGAGGAAAAATAGTCAACAAATAAATTTGCTACTTTAATAGGTTCGTTTACTGCATTAGACACTACATCGTTGACAATAATTTCATCAATTGGCTGAAGGTTATTTAGCTTTCTGTCAGCTATTTCATTTATGGTAGACCAAATTTTTCTAGGGTTGTGTATTGTTTTCTGAATTATATTCGCATAATATGTGTTTTCAGTTTTATGTATAAGACTATTCAGAAAATTCCTGTATTGCGTGTATCTTTTCTTGAGCGAGTTTAATTCAAATTTGTTGAAGAAATTGTTTTTAGAATTTTTTATTTCAAGTTTCCTGATTTGCATATGTAACTGATCTATTTTCCTAATAGATGTATAAGGCCAGAGGTGATCCAAGGTTTTAACTTTCTTGTTTTTGCATTTACTTTAATATTTACAGTTTCAGTTGAAGAAGAGATATGTCTTTTAAGGATGGTGGTAAATAATTGAAAGGCTAGGTTTGCATCAAAACACTGAATAATATCTTCCCAACTTTCAGTCTCAACATTTGTCAAGAACTTCCTTTCGTTTAACCTAGTTTTATGTTGATTATCAGAGTAACTTGGAGCCGCTTTAGGGCTATTTATGGACGATATTAGACTCAGAAGAGTGGCATAATGATCAGTGATACCAGTCATGAAAATAGCAGGAGCAATGTTTTCATACTTTTTAGAGTTTATAAAAATATGATCAATACATGTTTGCGTTGTGGAAGTAACACGAGTAGGTTGATTTATGCACGACAGATATCCGTGTGAAATAAGTAGGTTGATATAATCATCTCGGAAATTTGACTGGCTATCGTTTAGGATGTTTATATTCATATCACCTAAGATTAAATTATGTGTGACATTTGGGAAGCTTAGAATAGCATTATCAAGTTCTTGAATAAATATATTGATTTTGGTAGATGGAGATCTATACGTTGGAAATATATGGTATGTTTCATTATTTAGTGTAAATAGTATGTGAGCAGAATTTGAGGTAGTGATTGAGTTATCTATGCTTATTGAATGCATTGAAAGTCTTCATTTTCTTCTTCGCCGCAATGATGTCGGATTTAGCTTGACGAGAGAACATCTTAACAATAATAGTCGGAGGCTTGTTCGGGTTCGCATCCGATCCTCGCAATCTGTGGCAGTACTCAATGTCACCTTGGCTGATATTACAGCCTAGTGACTGGCCAACTGTCTGCACTATATTGTATGACTTTTCGTCTTTCGTTAGTGGGACACCTTGAATTTCTATGTTGTAATTTTTAGAGTATTGCTCCAGGGCGTTGACTTTCGCGTGCAGGTCTACTATATCAGTCTTGAGTTCAACATTCTCTGTTTTAAGGGTGGTAACCTCCTGAACAAGAGCCTTGATCTGTTGCGTGTCTTGTTTGATATCGTCATAATGTTTGGACATGAAGTCCATTGCAGCTTGCATTGACACGTTTGAAGCTTGCATTGTCAACAACATGTTGTACAGGTCTGCATTAGTCGGGTGTTTCATGTTGCCGGGATTAAGGTTGGCAGTAGTGTTGCTTCGACCTTGCATCACTACGGAGCTACCATCACTCGGGTCTGGATTGGTTACGTTGGTAATCGCTTTGTCTCGGCCTAGCATCATTCCGTTGCTACCTTCATTTTGATGCATACAATATGTTGCACATTTCCAGTTCTCAATTCCGTTCGACTCACTGTTCAGAATTTGAAACTGATTATCTGCGAGTGATGTGCATTTAAAATGGAAGTACTTACGACAGTCACCGGAACAATGCACTAACTTACTGCTGCGCGATATAGTTTTTAAACAGCTCCCACACTCGTACAACTTTCGCTCCGGCGCCATCTTGAACTTGAAATTCTGAACTTGAACTTGAAGTTCAGATGGGCTTTTCGAAAAAGCGATAGTATCGGATTCTTCCTAGTTTCGGTTCATGTCGTTTCTTGGTTTCTTCACTGCTCGTGTGTATCGTCTTATTGTCTCTCTCGCCTCAGCGGTCGCTCCTCGTCCCACGCACGTCCAGCTCCCACTGCGTGGCTGCAATCTACTATCTTCTGTCTCTCTTCCCAGTCAACACCCGCGTCACATCATTCTCTGGAACCGAAACACCCACTCGCTTAATGTTCTGGTTCTAGGGGTCTGTTTCTCTAGATCACGTAGATCGTCCCTCATTGCAACATTTCGAACCCTCTAGGCGGTTGATCTTCATAGTTTCCTGACGTTCATTTATTTCTACAATATCGTGAAATATGGTGAAACACAATCTTCGCATTGGAAATTTAACATCATGTGTAACTAAATGATGTCATATCTCAAATACATTGAGTTTAACATAGACAAATACATCATACAATTATTGAAAAAATTTGATAAAACTAAATTTGATCTGAAAATAATGCCAAAAAAATACACATAATAGCCAGGTAGGGTAAGTGGCGTGTTACAAACTTATACATGTAGACGATTGATATATCTGATCGAGATGGTGTGTGACTTGTCAAGTCCCCGTGCTTCGGACAAGTAGGAGCTTATATTGTGCGTTGGTAACTCGTCAATAGCGCAATATCTACTCGGAGGGAGAGTGAAGCGTGCGTCGCGTGCTGTGTGCGCAGCAAAAGGATCGCGGACTTTGGGTGGATGGCAACTGGCAAGTATATTGAGTGGGGTAGAATGTGCGCTAGGACATAGGGGCGTGAAGACAAGAACATCGGGCGCTGAATGAGCGCGGGCTAGAAGGCCATGGAAGATGTGGGGCCGTCTCATAGTCGCGGAATGCCGCGATCGTTTGGTCGTGATGTTATTGCTGCGGGACTATGACCTTGAGGCCGCGGGAGGGGAGGTGTGTAGCGAAAAACAATTTTTTTTATCGGAGAAGCAATAAACAAGCAGGAGTCGAAGTTGAAGCCGGGAGGGGGGAGGGGGGGGACGATTATAGAGTAGAATGCGCGGGGGGGCGAGGGGGGCGTGCGAGGTGGAAAAAACGCTGGCCTGTCGTATACGACGGGCCCAACCTGCTCGTCATCAATATCAGCCTGGGACTTTTTCCACTCGAGTTTTTTCGACTCTATTTCGACTTCATTGAACATGGTATCTATGGAAGACATGACGCACAGTTTCAAATTCTGCAGTGGGTAGAGCACCGACGGTAACTTCTTGACTCTAATCATGAACGAATGTGTGGTTAATGTTGCAGGAATTGGCACTCGTGAACGAGATGGATGTTGGTAATGTGATCTACTACTTCGGGTGGCTGTTTGGAATGACATCGCCACAAATAGCGAAGCGTTACGTCTTCCTGTCAAAACTCCTGGATCTTCCAGACAGGAAGACGTTGGTGGGAAACCTCAGGTGAAGTCACTACATTCTTACACTGTAATTAAGGAAGTGCTTAATGCCACGTGGTGTACATGCTACTTGGCAGGCAGCACTTTTCGTTTTTCAGATCAAGTTAGTTGGTAACTATTTGCGAAATAGCTACCACGGTGTTTCATCTGACAAACTTGTCACCTAACTTAGTTGCCATTTGCAAAATGGCCACCACGATGTTTCGTCCGTCACTACTATTGTGTGTTCTAACTTGTTTGTGTGTGGGGGGCAACTGATGTATATTTGTAGAGTTTCTTTTCGTTCGTATTATTAACCAGAAAGAAATACAAACTTGTTTTTATGTGCGGTCTAGGCCTACGTGTGAAACGTTACGTGATTTGGCTTGGCTTACCACGATAGATTTGAGACGTAGCTGATGAATATGAGTGGAGCCTAGGCCTAGCCGAGAACATTTTGTTAGCTAATTGGATTAGCGAAGTGAAGACTTTCATTAGGTCGGAGATGTACCTTTTTTCTCCTTTTTTTGTATCCGCTGCACAGGTCGATTGTTCAATATGATCTTCCTCGTGGATGCACAAACTTGACCAAATTGGAACTGTATAGTTTTGGTAAGAAATCAGTTTCACCACTTTCGAAAAAATTGTTTTCTTTTCATGTTTTTGGACGAAAATGCGACAAAATTTACTCCACAGGTCGGATGGTTCGTGCAATCAGTCTGTTTTTTTGTGTGAAGACGCTGGCTCTTGATAGTCGGGTCCGTCAAGTTTTTGCCCTGATCGGTTGAACCACCTCTGAGAAGAAAAAAATCTGAATAGTTCCCAAAAAAAAAAGGAAAAAGTTTTCGATTTTTTTCAAATTCCTACTGGATGTTGCCACTAGGTCCATACACTCTGTCACGGAGTTTCACATAGTTTTTCTTGATAATTTTAAATTGAATTCCTTTTGGGTACGCACTGTCTCAATTCTTCATTGTGACGTTGCCCATGAACAGCTTTATCAGAGATATAATCTATATTGTGTGAGTTATAAGTATCCCTCAAAGGATCTGAACACGTTGACCTGGTGTGGGGGCTTGAATGGCCCAATGATCTCCAGAGCTATCGTCGGGAGCAATGTATTTGCTCCCAGCAGGGTCATCCATGGCGATAAGGTCTGGAGTGAGGGTCCAGACTAAGTTCGGACCGCCTCGGTCGAGTGGAAGCCTCGAGTGTATGGAGGGTGTACTGAACATTGCGTTTGTGTTGCCGGCAAGAAGAAAGTAAATGAAAAAGAGAAGAAAGAAGATGATAGACGAGGAGAGAAAAGAGAAGCAAAACGCAATGCTCAGAACTCCCTATACGTACTCCGGTCACCAGGAGGCACCCACTCGACCGACGGTCCGAACTTGGTCTGGACCCTCACCTCAGACCTTATCGCCATGGGTGAGCAAATGAATTGCTCCCGACGATAGCTCTGGGGATCACGGGGCCACGCAAGCCCCCACACCACGTCAAGGTGTGCGAATCCTTTGAGGGGGCACATGATTCGATGGCAGCAGTGGTCGACCATCCAATCGATCATCGTGTCGAGCACCAGAAAATGTTCACCACTCCATACTTCAACTCCATACATTCCAACTCCGAATGTAAAATAGCACAATCTATCAATATTCATTCCTGAGTTGAAGGAGTGGAAACCACCGAAATGACTTGGGCATATAGCTCGAGATGTGCTGTGCTTGCAAGGCGCAAGCCGTCTCGCCATATTCAACTTGTACTGGATTCAACCACTCAACAAGCTCCAAATATTTTTGAATGAATGAGTGTTAAGGCTTAGAGGCGCGACGACAGCTAGGTCACCAGATATTTCTACCTATCTTCCCACCACTTCGTGAATCTCACTCTCTTCCACGGTTCTTTTCTTTCTTCCACATCCCTCCTCAACACTTCGTTTCATCTTGTCCTCGGTTCACTATTTTACCTTTCTCTTCCGAATGTTTCTTTATTGAACTTCCTGCTTGGTAATCCCTCACTCATTCCCACCCTTCTCATATGTATGTACCAACGCAGTGACTCCATTCCCATCTAGTTGCTCAATCCCTCCACTTTCAATGATCTTCTTATTATATTCCTTACTCTATCTTTTTTCTCAAACTCATCAAACTCCTCGGAATTTTCCTAATCTTGCAATAGGCCATCCGCTATTACTCTGATCCTTCAATTGACTCACTCCACCATAAATAAGAGTTAGCAGAAAGTGCATCTAGTTCATTGACAAATTGCACATTCTGACCCTTACCGCGACTGCCACTTCGAATAACGTTCTAGGCCTGGCCAGCTCCAAGGGACTAGGGACTTGAATTGGTTTCTATTCACTTGTAGAGCCAAGTATCATGGCAACATGTCCAGTCTTGTTAATTCCCGTTCTTGTTAACACCAGATCCAGTAGCACTGATCTTGAGGTGGGGTCACAATAGGTCACAGTCATGTGTTCTGGGAGACCGTGACACTGCTATCATCCCGTAGTGTCGTAGTATTTAGCTCTTTCAGAGATCATTATCAAATCAGAATCCTTAGTCTCTTAGAGCTTACCAGGCCTAGGACGTTATTTTAATTGGCAGTTGCAGTAAGGGTCCAGGGTACTACTTCCTGCCATGAAAGTTATCTGGTAGTTAATGGTAGAACTAGTCAACTTCCTGTACCATCTCATTCAACTCTAGCTTCGTCTTCCATCTGCCGTCACTATACTTCCCAGACTTCTGAATTTCATAACTCCCAATTGCTTTTCTCCATTCTTCCATTCGAACCAAATATAAATAATCAAAACAAGTTCAACAAAGTGGATAGATCGGCTAGAAAAGATGAACTTGCGAACATTATGATTCTATTTCTCAATTCGATTGTAAGGTTTTCAATCTACAGTTTCAATCTACTAGCCGTACAGTGAAGACCTGTTTCTAGCTCGCTCTATAACAAGGTTAAAGCTCCGACCCTTGCATAGCAAGGGGGCGCAATTGTTATTATTATGACTTCGACCAGATCCAAAGTTAAATCAAACAGTGATCTTGCGGCTGATTTAATGTCTATACACAGTGGAATCAGTGAAAGTTTAAAATCAAGTGATACTATGATAAACTTGAACAAACAAAGTGATAAATATGATAAACTTACAGTGAACAAACATGATACTGATGTGACAATAGACCTAGAGTCTACCTCGAATGAAAACTCAAGTGAACTGTCAATATTTCTAAAACGTGAAAATACTATCTTGTCAGGTAGGGTAAGTGATATGAATTACATTATCGAGCTACAAAAAGATAAGATTAAAAGTCTCGAACGAGAGCTTCGTTATTTTCACGATGCATCTAAACGTCAGCTAGGCCTAGCACATGACTTTGAGACCGTTATCCCAAAGAATAATGCGGCATCAGCCGATATGACGAGTGTAATTACACAGACAACCATGTACAGTGACTCAGTTAAGAAAATCGTGGCCAAACATACCGGAAGTAAACAACAACAGGAAGAAAAGCCCAACACGACGCAAGAGCCCGAGCCTTCTCAACAATCTGAGACACGTCATGATGATCAGATCATTACAGAGAGGGAATTCCAGGTGGTCAACCGCGACAACAAGAGGAAAAAAAAGTTTAATGCAAGACCTTCTAACAACGAATTCATTGTTGGTACAGCAACAATAACCGATGCACCACAATTATTGGCTGTTCCGAGGAAAGTATGGCTACATGTAAGTAGAGTGAACTCTAGTGTAACAGAAGAGGACGTTAAAAGTTTCCTTCGTAACAAAATCCCGAAAACAGACTTTGTGTGCGAGAAACTACCCTCGCATGGGCTAAATAGTTCATTCAAAATAGGTGCACCGCCAGAGCTATCCGGCAAGTTGAATGACCCGAACTTCTGGCCTACTGGCATAGCAGTGCGCCGGTTTTTTCTCAATTTCAAGAGAAAACCGGAAGTGATATAGTCAAAGTTAATGATAAGACGGAAGTACAGCCAAATCGCCTTCACTCGCATTCCTTGCTGTGGCATGTTAACATCCAGTGCTTACGACAAAAATCAGGTCTCCTGGAGATTGCGATTCAACCAACTAAACCGGAAATAATTTGTATATCCGAACACTGGCTTCGAGAAGAAGAAATCGGTAGCATGTGTATCGAAGGCTATGATCTGGTTAGTTTCACGTGTAGACAAGTGTTTAAGAATGGTGGTGTTCTTCTATTTGCCAAAAGCGATGTAAATATAAAAGCTATCCCGAGCGTGCGGTCACTGAATATCGAGAAAGATTTTGAATGTGTTGCCGCAACGTATGAAGGCAAAGGGGGCTCTGTCATCATTGTTGGTATATACAGATCGCCTGCGGGGATATTTGACGCATTCTTAAGGAATATGACGGATGTTTTGCGTATATTTACCGCGAAATCCTCAGACATCATTGTCTGTGGCGATTTCAACGTCAATTTTCTTAATGATGGTTTCGAAAGGGACACATTGGTAGACCTGTTTCTGTCATTCGGATTACGTATGACGGTTAGTGAGCCAACCAGGATAACCAGCATATCCAGCTCTTGCATCGATAACATGTTTACGAACATCAATGAATCATCGTGCACAGTAAATGTACTTGACCTGGGACTCTCAGATCATTGCTTCCAAGAACTTAGGGTAGAACTACCAATAGAGAGCCGCCCAGAACCAAATAAATACGCTTTTTATCGAAGTTGGAACGCTAAAAATATTGAATCATTTATCATGACTTTGAGTGAGATACGATGGGACTCAGTCTATACTTGTGACTCCGTGGACAACATGTTTGAAGAGTTCATGACTCTTTTACGTCTTCCATTCGACAAGGCTTTCCCCCTCGAGACGAAACGTATATGCCTGCGCGCAAACAAAAGAACGTATAGCTGGTTCACTCCTGAGCTCAAGTTATTATCTGACGAGGTGAAACAAACCTACGAGCGTACTAAACTATCGTCATGTACCAGTACAAAAATACTGTACTTAAATCTTAAGCGTAAATTTAGAAATGCCATACATGCAGCGAAAAGAGCGGCAAATAATAGAAGATTATCGTCCGCCAACAACAAACCGAAAGCGGCATGGGACATCGTACACGAGAATTTAAACAAGAAGTCACGTAGCACGGAATGCGTGGATATTGCCATGCAAGACGGAGACGAAGTAGTGGAATCTAAACATATGATAGCAAACATGTTCAATGATTACTTTTCAACCATAGTGACTGATATGCTGAAATCTCGACCAAGGGTGCAACAAAACAATCCAATCGATGCAGTGCACGCATCGCACACTCGTAAGGTGATATTTCTGACTCCAGTTTCACCTAAAGAATTCTACGAAATAATCAGCAAAGTGGGTAAGAAAAAATCAGCAGGTGTGGATGACATTCCATGTAATATCATTAAGCTTGCTGAAGCCTATATCATGCGTCCACTCGTGCACATTATCAACGCCTCTTTCGAACAGGGCTGGTTTCCCACAATGCTGAAAATATCGAAGCTGAAACCGATTTTCAAAAAAGGTGACAGAGCTAACCTATCAAACTATCGACCTATTCCATTGCTTTCCGTTTTCTCAAAAATATTTGAGAACGCTTTTCACGCAAGATTAATATCATTTCTGAATAAACATTCGTTGATTAATGAAAACCAGCATGGTTTCACTAATGGAAAATCGACAACCACTGCCATCTCGTTCTACGTAAGTGACATAATTCATGCTCTTGAGCGTAAAGAGGATGTGATTGGAGTGTTTTACGACTTCTCCAAAGCATTCGATGCAGTTGACCATCCCCTGCTTATGAGGAAGTTAGAATCATTCGGGATATCTGGAGTAGCGAACAGCTGGATAAGATCGTTCTTGCACGATCGCAAACAGATTGTTTATTTAACCGACAATTCTGGCCAAGTTTACAAATCTGAGGAAGCAACTATCAACATCGGGGTCCCGCAAGGATCAACTCTTGCGCCATTACTGTTTATCCTTTTTACGAATGACTTGCCTAAATGGAACACGATTGGGAAACTCACACTCTTCGCCGATGACACGAGCCAACTGATTAGCTCGAAAAACGGTGACACACATATATTGGCTTCTAAAGCAGTTGCGGAACTGCAGGACTGGTGTGCCAAGAATAAACTCTTCTTAAACAAGGGCAAAACAATCCTGATGCAGTTTAGAACTAAGCAGACAAAGTGCGAGTGCTCTCCTTTAGTGAGGATGGATGGTAAGAGTTTGAAAGTGAAGGCGGAAACTAAGTTCTTGGGTATAATTGTGGATGAAGTCATGAATTGGGTTAGTCATGTCAAGTCTGTTTGCTCCCAGGTAGCATCAGGGTGTTACCTACTCAATAAACTAATGTATGTATCTAGTCTAGCAACAGTAAAAATGGTGTATTATGCGCATATAGAGTCTAGACTAAGATATGGAATAGTATTGTGGGGTAACTCATCCCAAGTCACGAGACTTCTCAGACTTCAAAAACGTGCTCTGCGCATCATGGCAGGCGCAAGCAGAAACCCGTGTGCTGAGGTCTGGTTTAAAGATTCGTGTAGGCCGTTATTTAGACATTTTAAAATACTAACCGTCACATGTCTGTATATCTACAGTGCTATTATGTTTGTGCTTGACAATGATCATGCTGGTCTAACTCACGAGGAAGTTCATACCCATAACACTAGGAAAAAATCAGAATATGTTTTGGAGTCACATAAGCTAAAATTATTTACCAAAGGGCCAATATATGCAGGGTGCAAGTTTTTCAATGCCCCACCACCCACTCTTAAAAACACCAGTAAATCATCTTCTAGAAATATATTTAAACAAGCTCTTCATCGATATCTCATTGACAAAAGCTTCTACAAAGTAGATGAATTCTGTTAATATTTTTGATGTAATTCTGTATTATGTAACACTCGAGTTCTGACATTGTTTTGAATATCTGTATGTATATATACTTTACTTTTCTTTTTTATGACGTCCTGTAATATCATTGTTATGATCACAAAGGAAAATAAACATTATTATTATTATTATTATTATTATTGGAATGAAATGTTTGAAGAATTCAAATTGTGATGATACCCAAAGTTATATTTGGAAACAGGGTTAGATAATTACTAATTAGTTATATATTTCAGCGGAGGACAACAACGTCGAGTATCGTTAGCTGCGTCCTTGGTTCAAACCCCGGAGCTGTTGATTCTCGACGAGCCAACAGTAGGACTCGACCCAATCTTGAGACAAAAGTAAGTATTGTTGAATTCCTAATTGAATTTTCTCTTTCGCCCGTTGATGACATTATAGGACGTGTTGCCTATCAAGTATCTCCAGTGTGTGAAGATTTGTGATCACGACACACAATACAATTTGAACATCGAACTCCAGAATACAATTTCGTTGAACTAGTTTGTGAATAAAACTGTGAATTTCAATAATAGCATGGCAAATATTGACAGAATCGAATTCACGAAATCAATTGACATATATGAGACAGCTTGGCTCATGATGCTCATTATTTTACCTGACATCAAATCCGATAGTTGAACACAACTCATGGGAAATCATTGCGAAATGTTATGAATAATATTATCGTATTTAGTAGAAACTGATTCTCATGATGTGACTGAGATGCTCCACTATGTCTCGATGATGATAAAAATTATTGTGAATCAATTCGGAGTTCCTCAAGACTCAGGTCTAGGTCCAATGCTGTTCGTAAAATCACTAACGACACATTTTCCATAGATGTATCGAACAATCGTTCATTAATCTATTCGTAGATAATACTCTTACTATATATGATAGTGATGGTGTAGAAGGCGTGATGGCAATTACGAACCAAGCATTGTGAAATGGTTAGCTTGTAATAATCTTTGGCATAATGTCACTATAAAACTAAACATCTTATGAGATCAAGAGTATGCCTGAAAATGCTCAAATTATTCAAGTATTTTATGATGATAATTCATCCGTAGATTCAATTATTCTGCAGAGTTGATAATATATATTATCTAGAAGTGATGTTCAACTGAATTTGTAGGGTCTATATACGAACACGAATGATATGCTAAACACACGTAATATATGATCATTGGCCATGGGGTCTGATTATCTATATCAACAAATGAGATAGTGTACAACCACCTACCGTTATTTAATCACGCATAGGAAAGTATTCTATCCCCATGAAACACATGAGCGTGATACTTGTTACTGTGAAAACATGTATTCAGAATTATGAAGAATAGTTTGATTCTGAATAATATTTTTCATATTAGAATGAGGAAAAAGTACGGAACGCAGAAAATGATACTTGTGAAAACTTGGACGAGTTTGCAAGAGAATGCAGAGAGAGTAGCACGACATTCAAGAATTAACTATGAGTGTACAGCGTTTTCATGTTAGTCCTAATCACTGATCTCCGTACACGTGGATAGCGTATGCAATGGGGAGCCTGAAGCCAAAATATGAATGTACTAGGCCTAATATGTCTACCAGTTGTCTATGGATCATGGGGTTGACGTGGCCCGAGACGACCACTGCGATCTCTCCTTGTCTACAGACACAGTGATAGTGATGAGCTCTAGTCAAAGATATTATGTTTGGCTTTGGGCGTGAACATCAGCGCGCAAGTCTGTCAGATGTCAGATTGCAGTAGAAATTCTACAGTAAAATCTGTTATGGGGCGAACATAATTTGATTGGTTATTTCTAGTATTTTAGTTATTATTTATGGCCTCAGTAAACAATATCGGCTTTATTCCCTGTTTCAACTGAAGTAGCTTTAAACAAAAATTCGCTCATATATTGGTATACGGGTAGCGTGCTAGCTGCAGGTTGGCTGCACGTACAAGATGGCCTACTGGCTAGCTTCACTCTGTTAAGGTTTAACGGGGGGATCCATATGCCACCAACCAGCGCCATGGCCAAGGCCTTCATATTATATAATATAGAAACCTTGTTCTCGGCTTCTCTTGCTTATCGGCAATTCGCTACTATACGCTATCCATGTGTATAGAGATCAGTGGACCTGATATGCTGGCAATTCTGTTCGTAAACCTCTTTTCATGAATGAAATTAGTTGGAAGGTACTCATTCTACTGTTGAAACATTCCATTTTCAATAATTATGCAAAACTGTGATATGATCTACGGGATTACTTGTGGGAGTCAAAATATAAAATACAGGAAGTCGTGGAATGTATTGTTCGTGTTCAAATTTCATTCAATTCGTTTGCAATAATGGAGGATTGTACATTTTCCAGTACTTGGGATTATCTGGTCCAGTTATCACGAGATTTGAATATGACTACGATCATCACTACACATTACATAGAAGAAGCCACGCAGGCGCACAAGGTACAACTCTCTCTATACATGTATTATACACTTTGTTATACACTGTTCCCTATAATTCACTGCTGTACTGATATAGCATCAAACGTAACAAGAAAATAATATCAAGAAAATGAATCTTGCCATGTTATTGTTACAAGAAACTAAAGCTTGCCATGTTATTGTTACAAGAAACTAAAGCTTGCCATGTTATTGTTACAAGAAACTAAAGCTTGCCATGTTACTGTAACAAGAAACTAAAGCTTGCCATGTTATTGTTACAAGAAACTAAAGCTTGCCATGTTATTGTCACAAGAAACTAAAGCTTGCCATGTTACTGTAACAAGAAACTAAAGCTTGCCATGTTATTGTTACAAGAAACTAAAGCTTGCCATGTTATTGTTACAAGAAACTAAAGCTTGCCATGTTATTGTTACAAGAAACTAAAGCTTGCCATGTTATTGTCACAAGAAACTAAAGCTTGCCATGTTATTGTCACAAGAAACTAAAGCTTGCCATGTTATTGTTACAAGAAACTAAAGCTTGCCATGTTATTGTTACAAGAAACTAAAGCTTGCCATGTTATTGTTACAAGAAACTAAAGCTTGCCATGTTATTGTTACAAGAAACTAAAGCTTGCCATGTTATTGTTATGGAACTACACGCAATTTCATTATTTGATGAATACACATACCCAACAACTATAAGCTTCTATTCTGGGTACAAACAATCTTCTGAGCCCACGAGCTTTTCCGCCTGGCTGTGGAGAAGTGGAACGGACAAAAAAAAACACACAAATACATATAAAAATCATGACGATGTCTCAATCAGGTTGATTTCAAGAGACACAAGTTATAAACTGAAATTGTAGCCCTTCTAGAGTTTGAAATTGAGATAGGTTCGAAATTAAATTGGAAAATAGGGTTGAAATAATCACGCCTTAGATGTCAACAATCACAATGGAAAGATTGTTTATTGATCAACTTATATTCTAGGTTGGTTTGATGCGAGGAGGCATCCTATTGGCTGATATGGCACCACGAGTGCTGATAGCCAATCACAGTTGTACAACTCTGGAAGAAGTGTTCCTCAAGTTGAGTCAGATACAAGGCCAGGGCTTTGCTATCAGGCCACGTGGGAAACAAGAAGACGCCATTGCGAATCCTCCAATCACAGACGATCAGGTAAATATCTGACCAAGCTTGGGGAAAACTCATTCCAGATAGTAGAGAAGAAATGGTGTCGTGTTCGTGTTATTCGGTGGGGGGAAGAGGGGGGGGGGGTGCCATTCAGGTCAGACCAAGTAACCAATCGAATCGAAACTTCTCCTGGCCATTGATATTAGAGCAGAAGAGATTGATAATGGTTTGAACTGAATCAGTTGGAAAGTATCTTCTAGTAAAGTTATGGGAAATTTAAATATTCCCATAAAAACCACATTGGATGGAATCAGGTAAAACTCGCCGTACACGATCAACATTTACCCGTCAACAACCCGTTCTTATCCCCGGATTGATGAGAACAACCTATACGTACTGTACATAGCCCAAGCGTGACAGTTACTGGGTCCAGGAAAGATGTGATGAGGAAGTACTCTTTCCTACCTCGAACTGGTGAGGGTTGCAATTGTTTGGCAGATTGTGGAGGGGGGGGGGCTGACATTGGAAGAATTCGAGGAACTGGTACGGGGGAGACAGTTGTTAAAAGAGGGTATTTGAGAGTTTTTGTTAGTTGGTTATTCATGAATCACTATTCGTTTTCATTATACTTCTTCCTGTTCAGAGTTTTGTTATTTAGTTTAAGAGTCCGTGGGATTCGATCGTCAACTCAGTCGAGTCAATTTATACAGAAGAGTAGTAGTTTAGCGAGAGCGTGGAGGCGGGCCCACTGCTATGACGTCAAGTAGCCGAGTTTCTCGTCTCTAGCCGTGCGTCCAATCAGAGCTCAGTTGCGGTCAGTCAGTCCAGCAGTGAGCATGCAACTCATGCCAGAGCTGCTGACTAAACACGTGTACGCAGTTCGGACGTGTCTTACAGGGTTATGACTGATGATCACCAAAGAATTGACAACTCGAAAATATAGTTAGTGAAATAACTTTATTGGTCGTACGTCATAACTAAGCAACAGCATGAAACTATTCATTCTAAACATGCATATGAAAAAATAAGCCATGAAAATATACATTACTATTACCGCTCTGTACTGGTTCGTAAGGCCATCGTGAGGAAGGCAGTTATATCCCCAAATTGTTACTTATAAAAATGTTTGTAATAAAAACGTCATTAAAAATGGATATTATTTAAAATGTATCAACTAAGAAAATATTTACCTTTCACTACCGGTACTTTAAAAACTATAGGCCTATAGCCTACTGCCATAGCAGACAGCCTTATCAGGTTTGGGGCAGCGCTGCTGATAGGCATACTTATATTATTGAAAATCTAAATCTAAATAATTTTCAGAAATAAATTCAAGAAATATGATTCCTGTAAACGTACAAGTTCTACTTGAAAATCTGTTTAGTCCTTGTGATATTTTGTCGTTCAGGAAAATTTATGAATGTGAAATCATTACTCAATATTACTTTTCAGAAGAATATAAACATTATCAAAATCATAACTATATGGGACTGGAAAATAGTACTCTTTAGGTACTGTGTGGTCACCACCTGTATTAATAACTATGGTAAAGGACTATTAAATATATCAGTTTCAACTTTATTCAACGATGCCTGGGAATAAACATAATTTAGAATTTATGGCCGAAATAAAGCGCATTGCTGAACGACGGTTGATTACGTAAGACACCTAGACTGGATAATTTCGTAATTTGAAAAATATTTTGTCAACTCTTTCAATATTTGTTTGAAAGTTCCTTATTATTTCAGTAAACACGAGAAGATTCGAGTTGACGAGTAGGTACTATTATTAAAATATTGTTTTTCTGGTTAATTTTCCTGCAGACAAGTGTATAAAGCATCTTTACGGGATACTTCGGGACTTTCGATCTTCAGTCACTAAATATAGGAGAAACGCGCTGTGTATGTATGTAGGGCTGAGTGGGCCATGTAGAATGCCAATAGCAAAATAATGAGTGCAAAACGAGAACTCAAAACCTAGAATGATAACGGTATCGACATATATGTATTTTATTTATAACTAAAGTAGACTATGATGCTATCTGAAAAGATGAACCAATTTAGGCCTACATTATCATTTTTATTTCTTCATGAATATGTCATTGTCAGTGTCATGTTCCCAACTTCCCAAACATTCCCAATAGGATTTGGTTATTGTTTGCTATTGTTTATATGTATATGATAGACTGGTATTATATATATATATATATATATATATATATATATATATATATATATATATATATATATATATATATATATATATATATATATATAATATTGAATGAAAGTCCGGTTGATCAAATGAAGGTTTGATTTATTTTAGAAATTGATGAACAAATAAACCTATATATATATATATATATATATATATATATATATATATATATATATATATATATATATATATATATATACAGGGGCGTCGGAACGTTTTGAAAGTTGGGGGCGGGGGGGCAAGCTCAACAATTGCGACCAGCGGAGGAAGGAAGTATGGGGTGCCACATATTCAAGAACATTCGAGTATTTTTCAGGACAGAATTAAAAAATACTAAAAATACCAAAACGGAGGGGGG
Organism: Brachyptera putata; assembly: GCA_907164805.1. Lineage (NCBI taxonomy): Eukaryota > Metazoa > Arthropoda > Insecta > Plecoptera > Taeniopterygidae > Brachyptera > Brachyptera putata. The sequence continues at coordinate 52,813 of OU015467.1, read as the reverse complement.
GATCTCAGTTTGGAAAAGAAATATCTGTTCATATAAGAACAGTTGTACAAAGGCCAGTTAACGCAGAGCCCACGACCCGCGGGGGGAAGGACCCTTTCTGGCCCCGCAGGATTTTTTTTTAAATTACCCCTTTTTTGACGCGATTTAATGTGTTTCAGATGACAAAATTGATTGTTTTGAAGAACTAAATTATAGTTTGCATCTTAGTTTAGTTTGCCAATCATAGTTATTGTATCTGCAGGGTCGTTCTGGCTCATTTTAGCGCCACGGGCAAGGACTCAATTGTGAGCCCAAAAAACTGTATGCACATAGTGAAAGTGAATGCAAGTGAGGGAGGAATCAAGACCCGCAGGGACAGTTTCGAAAATTCATCTTTTTAAATACGATTCTACGGGTTTGGGAATTACACGAAATTTCTGGAATTCATGAATTCTTCAGTGTAGTAAGGAAGCTAGTTTAGCTGAATGGCTGATCCAAGAAAATAAAACGCTGAATTCATCTATCATTCGATTACAATGCTGTTCGAATAATAATATTTACTCCACCCAATAATGCATAAGTAAAATATAATATGATTTATGCAACATTATTGTTAATAGGATGTCACAAATGTGCGCCGATAGCGCCCCTTAGATTTGACGCCTCTGGCAGTCACGCTCTTTGCCCACCCCATAGAAACGACCCTTATTGGAAGTTCCCTTTCTCCATTTCACTTTATTGTCATCGTTACGACTGTTGGAATTTTGGGTATTTAGAAAAATTGTAAAAAATAATTTACATCTGGAAGAAGCATAGTGTTGCTTGTTGATTCCTGCTAACTCATAAACCACGTACCAGAGCTGTCATTTCGAAACGGTATATCAAATTTCTTTAAATTACACCTTTTTCAATAGGGTTCAACGTGTTCCAGATGAGATTTTGATGCCAAAATCAATGTTCTTCTAGAACTGAATGTGCCCATCCAATTTTTTATGCAATGTGAAATATGAATCTATTTACGATTTTATCTATCTATATACATCCCTTCTTCCTTCTCTTTCTTTTTTTTTCTTTCTTCCCTTGGCTCTTCCTTCTTTTTTCGTCTTTTCTATTTCTCGTCTTTTCAAATTGTGTCTTGCAAGACCTTTTTTCTTGCCCCCCCTTGGCCAAAAGTTGATGGGGGCAATGCACCCCTTGCCCCTCCCCCCCCCCCAGTTCCGTCGCCAGTGTATATATATATATATATATATATATATATATTTATATATACAGGGGCGTCGGAACGTTTTGAAAGTTGGGGGGGGGGGGGGCAAGCTCACCAATTGCGACCCGCGGAGGAAGGAAGTATGGAGTGCCACATATCCAATAACATTTGGGTATTTTTCAGTACAGAAGAAAAAAATACTGAAAATACCAAGATGGGGGGGGGGGGGGGGAATCTAAATTGGGAAATAGAATGCCATATAAGAAATTTTGTACGAAGGCCAGTTAACGCGAAGCCTGTGACTCGCGGGGGCAAGGGGGGAAAGACCTCTTCTGGTCCCGCAGGGGATTTTTTCAAATTACACTTTTTTTACCACGATTTAACGTGTTTCAGATAAGATTTAGATGACAAAATAATTTGTTTTGAAGAACTGGAGGTGCCCAACTGATATTTACCAATCAAAGTTATTGTAACTGCAGGGTCGTTCTGGCTCATTTCAGCGCCACGGGCAAGAACTCAATTATGAGCCCTGAAAACTGTATATGCATAGTGAAAGTGAATGAAAGTGAGAGAGGAATAAAGCCCCGCAGGGAAATGTTCGAAAATGCATCTTTTTAAATACGATTCTACGTGTTTGGGAAAGTTCTACACGAAATTTCTGGAATTCATGAATTCTTTAGTCTTGCTGAATGGCTGATCCAAGAAAATATAACGCTAAATTAATCTATATCATTCGATAACAATGCTGTTCGAATAATAACATTTACTCCACCCAATAATGCATAAGTAAAATAGAATATCACTCATGGAATATTATTAATAATGTTACAAATGTGCGCCGATAGCGCCCCTTGAATTTGACGCCCCTGGCAGTCACGCTCTTTGCCCACTCCTAGAAACGACCCTTATCGGAAGTACCATTTCTCCATTTCACTTTATTGTCATCGTTACGACTGTTGGAATTTTTGTATTTTATTTGATTTTCTGTGCAATGTGAAATATGAATCTATCTGCGATTTTATCTATCCATACAGGCCTACATCTTTCCTTCCTTCTCTTTCTTTTTTTCTTTCTCTCCTTCTCTCTTCCTTTTTTTCGTCTTTTCTATTTCTTGTCTTTTCAATTTGTGTCTTGCAAGACCTTTTCCCTTTTTCCTGCCTCCCCTTGGCTAAAAGTTGAGGGGGGGCACTGCACCCCCTGCCCCCCCCCCCCTCAAGGTTCCGACGCCAGTATATATATATATATATATATATATATATATATATATATATATATATATATATATATATATATATATATATACATATATATACTAACGCAAATCATTTTTCCGGTTCCTCGTGTACATTAATATGTATTAGATGAGCGCAGCGAAGATTTTCGCTCAACTCTCACGGAACTTTGTCTGTGCGTTTTTTTTTTTTTTTTTTTTTTTTTGTTTGTAAACACTGCACAGGTCGCAGGGTTTGACCGATCGACATGAAACTTTTTTTTTACATGCAAACTTATCCAACTTAGAACTGTATAGTTTTAAGGTCTTATCGGTTGGACTATTTTTGAGAAACATCATTTAGAAGTTTCTGAAAAACCCATAAGATTTGGCTGGGCGGAAAAAAATTGAAAAAAAAATCTCTCCAGTACGATTCAAATTTTCCTCAAATGTAAACACAAGAATAATATGCATGAATAAAAATTTTGGTTTGATATTCGGACCAGCCGTTTTGGAGAGAATAATTAGATGAGCGTAGCGAAGATTTTCACTCAAGTCTTACGGAGCTTTGTCTGTGCGTTTTTTTTTTTTTTTTTTTTTTTTTTTTTTGTAAACACTGCACAGGTCGCAGGGTTTGACCGATCGACATGCAACTTTTTTTTTATATGCAAACTTAGAACTTAGAACTTAGAACTGTATAGTTTTGAGGTCTAATCGGTTGGACCATTTTTGAGAAACATCATTCAGAAGTTTCTAAAAATCCCATAAGATTTGGCTGAGCGGAAAAAATTGAAAAATTAAATCTCTTCAATATGATTCAAATTTTCCACAAATGTGAACACAAGAATAATATACATGAATAAAAATTTGTTTTGATATTCGGACCAGCCGTTTGGGAGAAAATAATATAATAAATTTATTTTATTCATCGGAAAGATAGAAATATTAGTTGAAAAATGTTGCATTGTCGAAGTCACGGCTTTCTAGATTCATTGACATCGGATGAAGTTCATTTCAAATGATCAAGGTTTGTAGAGTTTTCGATTATACTTTATATAGATATCTCGCTCATCGTACAACGCACATCCTGCGTTTGCCTAGTCGAAAAGATAGAAATATTAGTTGAAAAATGTTGCATTGTCGAAGTCACGGCTTTCTAGATTCATTGACATCGGATGGAGTTCATTTCAAATGATCAAGGTGTGTAGAGTTTTCGATTATACTTTATATAGACATCTCGCTCATCGTACAACGCACATCCTGCGTTTGCCTAGTAATATACACGAGGAACCAAAAAAAGGATTTGTGAAAATATACACAAACACACACACATATATATATATATATATATATATATATATATATATATATATATATATATATATATATATGTATATATATATATATATATATATATATATTTATATATATTTATATATGTGTGTGTATCAATTATATATATTATGGAATCACGTGAATATAATACGTAAAAAATCCACCACATCAAGCAGCTCGTTCAGTGTATCATTGTAATTATTTTAGATGTTGAGAGACAATTTGATTGGTTTATATCGTGGATAATAATCGAAGATCGAGAAATTTAATCGACTTTTGTAAGATTCATTTCTCCCTGGCAAATTTGTTAGAAAATTTCAGGTAAGTGGTAAGATTTGCCAATTGATATAGGCCTACATTCTACACTGTAATTTGAGAATTATTCTCCAGATAACGACGAAAACGCTTCGAGTAACGGGTGGTTGAGCGCGTACAAGCGTTCTAAGGTAGAGACGCCTTCACTCTTCTTCATGCCAAGTTTTTAACTAGAGCCAAAACCGAACTCCACGGTCCACCCGCTAAAAAGTACAATCAGATCATCAGCTATATTTTCCAGCAACTCACGGCAACGGGCACATAGAGCGAAACTGCGCATGACACAGCTCTTGTACGCACAACTGAACAGAATTCGAAACAGAAAAATGCACAAAATTTTCTGAAAATTCGGGTATTCCAAGTGCGGAGTGATATTTGTGAATGTGGAAATTCGCAAGTTGACGGAATCAACGTATCAATGGCTGTGAGCAATTTCAAATCATCAACTAATCAGAGGACAGAATGGTATCAACCAAATTTTTTGTGTACACATATTGCCCCGCACCTCCACCAATGTCACGGTCTTGGATTTCAGCTTGGATTGGGTGTAGCTTAAAAGACCGTTGGGACCGGGGTTCGGGACCAGCCTTCTCTAACATACATTACACAGTTCGACATTGAGTTTACCAAATACTATTTAATGTGTACAAAAACACTTTACACATAAATACAGGATGTTGGCAGTCTATGAAGGGTGGAACCTTGGATGTTTAGAACCCTCCCCACGGTGAAGCTAAATAAATCCCTCCCTTAATCATCATCCCCTCCTACCGTGAGCGTTGTTGTGGTGAGAGACAGAAGCGGTCGGCTCGACGAAACGATGTTGTCTTTCGTCGTGGATGTTTCCGTACGGGCCGCCACCCTTGCGATCCACGTCTTGACCCCTCTTCTCTTTAGATCTCCGATCTTCGCCTTCCCGTGGTCGAATCTCTACTCTCTCTCCGTCCCTCAGGCCTTGTCGCTAATTAGTTAACAATACGCATAATCTCGCGCATGCGCGTACTTGGCTATGTTCTCGTTTAGCTGACTCTGCACTCGGACTTTGGAAAACACGATGTCTTCTAGTCATCGTGACACTTCCCCTCCCACATTGAAATCGCCCCGATTTTCAGGTCTCAAATCTCTTTGTGTCTTTCCGTATTGTTCCTTCCATGCTCTCGACCTTCGTCGTGAGCGTCTGATGTCCCTCAGGCTTCAGGACGATTCGTGTTCACGCTTCTCTTGTCGGTCCTCCGTCCTCAATGGCTCTCCATGACTGTCTTCCGCTCCCGGAAGTCCATCTTACACAGCCGTCCTCTTCCATCCCGTACCACTCTAGCTCTCACCAACAACTGCGGAACCCACTAAACCCGAAATTATTGTCAAAGTTCCAACCTCCTAGCGCTAGTGAAAGAAAGAAAATCAAATGTGTACACAACAATAAGATTAAACAGTAACAATTGACAAAATGTGCAATATAACGTTATGAAAAGTAAGAAAAACTATACCAATCTAGCTCATTGGTAACTTGAGAAAAACTATATTATAAGAATTGATGATAAAATAATGCACATGTATGAACAAACAATAATGCACAAGAAAACAGAATTCCTCTCAATACTAGTGATAAAAAAAAACATGTCATGTCTTGAGTGTATCTCTCTGTCCGCACGTGTTTCCAGTCCGAACACTTGTTGTGGCGAACACTGTACACGACATCACATCTTGAACTTGGACGCTTATAGATAACTCAAGCGAGGCATCCGAATCCACCACCGTCATCACCATCAGCGTCTTTCTGCATCCCGCAGCAAGGCTATACACAATCTCACATTGCCTTGTCGATTCCGCGCCCTGTCGTAGACACACAGGCACGTGGAGCGAAGCGAACGGAATATCATCTTCGCTGTTGTGGCGCGACGTGCTTGTTCAAATTATTGCGTCGCAATTCCCCTCTCGCGGAAATTGGGAATCCACAGTGTAGCCGGCGCCTTCCTACTCTCACCTTCCATGCTCTCTTCACGGTCATTCACCGTATATATATTTTTTTTCTCTATTCAATATATAAAATTAAATTAGTATCCCCAAATCATTAACATACAAAAATTATAACCGGCCGATTAAAATATCGATATTCAAACTCTCCAAAGGACCACCCACTCACGCTGAGTTTACAACTAACCATGTCTTAGTCTCGACACTTCGCATACAGTGCCACAAAAAAGAGAATTATATTCGGTACGTACCTAAAAACCCCCCTTTAAACCCCCAACTAAAACACAGTATTTGTATAAGTAGACATGAATAGACATAACAGCACAACATCATTCGGTAACAATTCGTGGAGGAAAACAAAATTAACTGTACTGAATATGAAATAAATGTATTGTCGTGAATACGTTATCTCATCCTAGACTGTACTAATACTACGTCGCATTCGTGTTGAGCCTGTACAACATTCCTGCTCATCAATTCTGTCAACCAAAGGAAACTGAAACGCTACTGCTACCATAGACTATGCGACTACGAATGAAATACAGTTCACAGACAACTTTGCTTAACAACATTAAAATAATAATCAAAACCTAGACAAATGGACAATCTATAACATAACCACGAGGGACATCTCTACTGACTTGGCGCACCCCTCAACCGCCACTGATCCGGGGCATGAAACGGTTTCATACGAATTACATGAACCACGTCGTTCACAATCTTGGATCCTTTCTTGAGGGCAACTACATAGTTCACGTCTGATACCTTACGTATGACCTTATATGGACCCTGCCATCGTAGCTGTAACTTATCAGACTTTCCCTTTTGACGAATAGGGGAAAACACCTTGACAAGTTGACCATCCGCATACTCGACATGACGATGTTGAGAGTCATATCGAATTTTTTGTTTTCGCTGCGCCTCACCAATCCGCTCCACAGCTAACTGTCTCGCCTCGTGGACTTTCCCTATGACCTTAGTGACGTCCGTCTCCAGATCATCGTGTAGTCCCAGACCAATGTCAACGGGTAGCACGGGATTGCGTCCGTATACTAAGTAAAATGGGGTGAAACGAGTCGTCTCTTGCCTAGACGTGTTGTAGGCAAAAGTAACCAGGTCGACATAAAGATCCCAATCTCGGTGATTAGATGCTACATAGTTCGACAACATCTGACTCATGAGGCCATTGTAATGTTCAACTAGGCCATTACAGGCGGGTCTATAAGAACTGGTGAAGGTGCTACGCACCCCTAATCCCTTCATAATGCCTGTGACCAAATTACCCCTAAAAACAGCGCCTCTGTCGCTTAGAATCTCCCTGGGACATGAGTACTTACAAATAACCTGAGATACAAGGAATCCAGCTACATCACTTGCACCCCCCGATTTGAGACATCCAGTCACCGCCCACCGCGTGGCGTAATCGGTACAACAAATAATAACGGTGTTACCGTTCTCAGATTTCGGGAATGGGCCAAGAATATCAACCGAGATCTTATCGAATGCCCTACCAACTACAATGGGCTGTAACAGCCCCGCTGGTTTCTGTGTAGGTCGCTTCCTAGCTTGACAGTCAGGACAACCCTTACAATAAAGTTCGACTTCCTTCGACATGCCTTGCCAAAGAAACGCTCCTTGACTTTACCATACGTCTTGGCGTATCCCAAGTGACCACTGATGACACTGTCGTGGCAGCTGTACAACACTTCATATTTAAGGCTTTCCGGAATCACCAATAACTTGTTTGCACCCCTTGAATCGAAATTTTTCTTATACAAAACCCCATCTTGCAACACAAAACTACGCGATTGCCTCCTAACTCGCGACGTCGCTTCATCCGGCTTCTCTAATGCCCGAACCAGATCACGCAACTCCCTATCTTCCTGTTGTAAGTCGGCCATATTCTCCAAATTGATTGATAATACGCGCGTATCCATACCTTCGTCTTCGATAGTCGTGTCAATGAGTTTTTCGGCTTTTACCGGATAACGGGACAAACAATCAGGTGCCATGTGCATCGCTCCCGATTTATGAAAGATCTTATAGTCATATTCCTGTAATTTGATCGCCCACCTTGCTAATCTGCCTGTTGCGTCAGAGTTGTTAGTCAGGTAACAAAGACTACAATGATCGGTAACCACTTTGAAAAAACGAGCGAAAAGAAACTGCCTGAAAACGCCAATCGACCATACGATCGCTAAACACTCTAAATGCGTCGTATTGTAGCGGCTTTCTGCGTCAGTAAGGCGTCGCGACGCATAACTAATAGGATGCAAATCCCCCTCTATGCGTTGCATGAGGATTGCTCCTAACCCGTAGTTGCAAGCGTCCGTGTGTAGCTCGACCTCACAACCCTCCTCGAAATGACGCAATACAGGGGAAGTAATGAGTCTCTCTTTCAACTCTAGGAATGCCTTTGCCTGTTCTTCCCCCCACTCAAACTTCACGTTCTTTCTTGTGAGAAGAGTCAACGGCCGCGCGATCAGACTGAAGTTTTTTATGAATTTCCTGTAAAAGTTGGCTAACCCTATGAACGCTCGCACGTCTTTTAACCTCTTAGGGGTAGGAAACTCTTCGACTGCCCTGACTTTCTCCCGATCTGGCGCTATTCCATACGCATCCACTTGATGACCTAGTACCTTAATTGTTTGATACCCAAAAGAACATTTCGCGGGGTTTAACGTCAGGCCACTTTCACGAAAACGATTTAGCACCCTTTCTAGCCTCTCTAAATGCGTTGCGAAAGTCTCCCCCATGCATACAATGTCGTCTAAATAACATACACACGCGCTCCACTGTAATCCAGCTAAGATCTTATTCATGGCCCTAGAAAACAAGGCGGGTGCCACCCCTAAACCAAAGGGTAGGACCTCGAATTCATACAGCCCCTCTGGAGTTATGAATGCTGTTATTTCCTTCGAAGACTCAGACATAGGCAACTGCCAATACCCCGAAAACAAGTCGAGGGTTGAGAAAAACCGCGCACCATTGAGGTATGACAAGATGTCGTCAATCAAGGGTAAAGGGTGAGAATCAGGTTTGAGAATCTTATTTACTTTTCTGTAGTCAACACAGAAACGCCATGCACCCGACTTCTTCTTGACTAAGACTACTGGACTCGCGAAAGGGCTTCGAGAAGGCCTAATTACCCCATTCTGCAGCATCTCATCGACCTGCGCCCTAATAACATCCCTCTCTTTCTTCGCAACCCTATAGGGAGAACTGTGAACCGGTTTATTCTCTAACAACTCTAAATCACATTCGCCTACATTACCCATCCCCATCTGGTTAGGTGTCCACGCGAACTGTTCGGCATATTTGTTCAACAACCCTACCAACTCAGCACGTTCCCCAGCCCCTAGGTCAGGGTTGATGTCTAGCTTGGCACTTACATCTATTTTCTCGCCTATTCGCACTTCATGCACCCCGTGACTATCAATCTTCTGAGTCTCATCCGTGAAATCACCCTCGCGAATCTCTTCTACTTTCTCAAACACCCCTAATTTTGTACCCTTATACACTGTGCGAGGGCTGTTAGACGTATTTGTCAATATCATACTACCATCTCCGATCTTCTCAAAAAGTCCTCTCGCCAAAAATAACCCTTGCGTAATGAGTAAATGCGATCTGGGCTCGAACATACCTAATCCCTGCCTTGAACTACCCTTACACTGAAATCTACACATCCTTTGTGAACCACCGGGTATCACAACTTCCTCACTGGCTAGTGCGTCCATTTCTACCATCTCAGAATCAACTAACACACTTAGTACATCCTCTGTCTCCTCTTCCCTCGGCTCTGTCTTCAAAACAACCCCTGTAGTGTTGCCGAACGGCACTGAGACTAACCTCTCACCATGTTTAAAGGTGACAAACTGATTTCCATAGTCGATTGTTGTCGCACACTTGGCACAAAAATCCGTTCCAATTATACATGAAGCTGACAACCCTTGAACAGCTATCATAGGTATTGTGAAACCTACCCCTCCAATGCCTACGGACACTAACACCTTACCTACATTCTGCAAAGTAGAATTATTAGCTGTGCGTAACAACAAGCCATGCACTTTCTCGTGATTCAAATGACGTACCAGTTCAGCTCGTACACAACTGACTGCTGCACCCGAATCAATTAGAGTAGCGACCTCTTTCCCTTCAACTACCGTACAAACTTGGAGTGAACCTAATGTCCTAATTTCAACCACCCCTAACTCTACCACTTCAGAACTCTGATCTGACTCAATATTGAACGGATAGAAACTTGAAAACTCCCTTATGTACTTCTTCTGTTCCGTTCTCATCCACCTTCTAAAAACAGGGTCCTTATCAGATTCTATATCTAAACTACCCACAGTCACACCCCCTGATTGCATGGCCGTGGTTAGTCTTTTCCCTCGCATTCAGAGCTTTTAACGGCCTCCTGCGCTTTTTTCAGACTAGGACAGTCCAACATGTAATGCCCAGGCCTATTACACAGAAAACAGACCTGCCTACCCTCTCTTGTCCGCTGACGGTCTCGACTCCCACCCTGTTGTGGACGACTACCCCTGTAACTACCATGACCTTCATGCCTGTCAGAAGTTCGAGAAGAAACGAAACTTTTAGCTGACTCGTACTGCCCTGAACGATTAACGGATGGAGATTTAGGTGACGCCCCTTGTTGACCTGAACTTTGACTATTTTGAAAAGATTGTAGAACGTTGACGAACATTTCTTTTTGAGCTGACAACTCCATTGTCAACGAGTTTACTTGGTCAGTCAACTCACTCAAGCCCGGAATCTTATCTTGTCGAGTTATTTCACTGACACTCGCTACCCTGCGTTCTGCACTCTTGGGTAGACGACATTGAACCCAAAATTTACCCTTTTGAATTCTTTTCAAATTAGTCAATAATTGATCTACGGTGTCATTCTCGGCGATAACTACCTTGTCCATTACGCTGGCTAACAACCCACTCATGACTTTTTCTACCTTGTCAACCTCCGCCATCTCCGGATCAACGCTATTACACAATCGCAACACGTCGAACACGTAATCCTCCACCGACTCCCCTAGCTCTTGAACCCTGTCTCGTAGCTGAGCCCTAACGAGAGTTAACTGTCCCACCTGTTCGAACTGACCCAACAACTCCCTCTTCACCACCCCCCATGATAGAGCTGGGGTTGTAGGAGTGACTTCCGTTAGCTTTTGATGTTTCGCCTCTTTTGTCAAAAACCAACTCAACGGCGCCCCTGCTAAGAAACAAGCTAAACAACCTAGTTTTTCATCATCCCTCCACGAGTTGGCCTTAGCCCTGCGCTCGTACTCCGCCAACCATTCGTGAACCGAGTCCACCCCTGGACGAAACTTCTCCTGTTTTACCCTGTCTGGCATGTTTGAGCGACGAGTATTGAAAGACTCAAAAGTTTTCTCCAAAAGTTCCTCAAACTCCTCCTGTGTCTCCCCTCTGGGCTCGCTCGACGATGACCCTGTTCGACTACGAAAAGGAGGGAGATCGCCGTTAAACTCTGGGTTTAAATCCCGCAACCGACGACTCGCTCTAGACCAAACACTCATACGGCTTTTACCTAGCTCACCTAGAAGATCACCCTGTGCCTGAATCAACAGCCTGTCACCCCGAACTTGATCTACCAAATTATCTAACGCGTTGAAAACACTATCAGGCGATAGACTATCACTAGAAGACGCAGTACCCTGCGGTTTCAGACCTGGCGTCGTCAATCCCGCTGCTTCTTCAGAGAGTGTGTTACGGTCATTTTCGTCAAACAAGAGCTGTTCTAACACTAACGTATACGATGGTGATGCACGTTTCTCTTTACTCATAGAAATGTCTGAACTAAACCAATATAATGAAGAAACACTTGAAGAAGAACACCACCTGGCCACGAACCCCCAACAGTATCGCTAAGATAAAACCTAACGAAAACCCGCACCTCCACCAATGTCACGGTCTTGGATTTCAGCTTGGATTGGGTGTAGCTTAAAAGACCGTTGGGACCGGGGTTCGGGACCAGCCTTCTCTAACATACATTACACAGTTCGACATTGAGTTTACCAAATACTATTTAATGTGTACAAAAACACTTTACACATAAATACAGGATGTTGGCAGTCTATGAAGGGTGGAACCTTGGATGTTTAGAACCCTCCCCACGGTGAAGTTAAATAAATCCCTCCCTTAATCATCATCCCCTCCTACCGTGAGCGTTGTTGTGGTGAGAGACAGAAGCGGTCGGCTCGACGAAACGATGTTGTCTTTCGTCGTGGATGTTTCCGTACGGGCCGCCACCTTGCGATCCACGTCTTGACCCCTCTTCTCTTTAGATCTCCGATCTTCGCCTTCCCGTGGTCGAATCTCTACTCTCTCTCCGTCCCTCAGGCCTTGTCGCTAATTAGTTAACAATACGCATAATCTCGCGCATGCGCGTACTTGGCTATGTCCTCGATTAGCTGACTCTGCACTCGGACTTTGGAAAACACGATGTCTTGTAGTCATCGTGACAATATCACGTTTCAGCTTGTTCGTAGTAACGACTGATTGTTAACATTCTTGAAAAAACAGAGACAAATGACTAAAGAGCCAAATTTGAGTGATTTGAGTATTATTTATTTTCATTTTTGAGGGTTTGACGCCCCTTAGACATTTGCCGCCCCTTGAGAGTTGGCCGCCCTAGGCCCGGGCCGAGAGAATTTCTCTGCAAGTCGGTTTTTAAAGGGGACCAAATACAATGGTTAAAAATCACACATAATTTGTGTGAATATTTTTGTTTCTGTGAACAAACTGAAAAAAAATCAACCTAAACCATAGCCCTGCGCTTGAATCAACATTTGATAGTTGATAGTTGCTAAAAAAAAAAAAAAGATCGTCGGGAGTCGAATCCTGGACCCTCATATTATGAGCCGTCTATGCTACCATCTACGCCACGAAGGCTTGTGCTATCCAAGCGCAACTTTATGATATCATAGCTTCCGAGTCAGGACGTCACAAATCGTAGCGCTCCCTTCGGTCACTTGCATTCCCCTTTAGAAACCGACTTGCAGAACAATTCTCGCGCCCGGGCCTTGTCGGCCTAGACATCAATACGGCCCTGTCGGTGACTGTTTTTTTTAGTTCCGTTAAAAATCGGCATGCAGACTCGAATGTTTGACAGACAGAAATGTTTGTATAAAATGTAATGGAACCTGATTTATTTGAGACCTTACTTCAACTTACACTTTTCACATCCCTTTCATTTGTATTGCAACTAAATTTTGTGTTCTGCTTTGTAAACGGAAATTGAAGAAGACATTAGGATTTTTTTTAATGTCCCACATTTTACAAGTCACTGTCTGTTCCGTCTAGATTATGAAGTTTTTCGGCAATAATTTCTCAAAAGTTCAGGCCCTATTCTAAATTGATATAGCACGAATAAAATTTCAATTTTTCAGTCCATTATGACACCACGGTGACGCGAGAATTATAAATTAAATTATAAGATAAACAAACAGTACCGAAATGAGCACTGGAATAATCCAATAAATGATTAATAAAACAAAATGTATACGTAGCCGACTGCAATGGGCTATGTTCGAATAGATGCGAAAATCATCGGAAACAGAATACGAGCAACGACCAACGATGCGAATTACAATGTGTCATTCATAACAGAGCATGCGTCAGACAGCACGTGTTCACCTCCCCCCGAGTCTGGACGGTGGCATTGTCTCAAGGTCTCACGGTCGACAGTAGCGGTGTTGGCCCCTTGTTTCCCCTTACCCGCAGTGCATTTCTTGAAGAAACATGCAATGTGTGGGGTATCGCTACAAGTAAACCAATCGATAGAATAATTTCAAATTTTGAATGGGTAATTACGAAGGTACGTTCTAGTATTTTATATGATTACATTTGTCAAAAAGTTTATGATTCTCTCGATATTACTAGCTATACTTAGTAAGTTTGAGGTATTGTAAGTGCTACTATTTTTTTTTTTGGTATGAAAAATTTAATTATATATAGTCATTGGCATGTCCTTTATCTATTTCCGTTGAAAAAATAAAGGATTTCCAATGACAGGTTAAGGTGTTACGAGAATCTACTTATAACACGTTTTGGTGCTTCTCTAAATCGACTCCCGCGGCCTCTTAAGGTCTTGCCACCGCTCTTTTGTGCAACTGTGACTGTCCATATAGTGAATGGAGAAAAAATATTCAAAGATATTCACTCCTCTCTCAAGTCCGATTTTCGAAACATTGAGAATCGAACTATATTGTACCGACTATATTGGTCCACGTTTTTATAATCAAATTCCCCTAAACATTAGAAATTCGACAACGCTGTTTATATTTAAAAAAGATGTCGACCAATGGCTGAGGTGTTCTGGCAGGAGTTTTGTTTTGTTTTAAAAATATGAATTTATTTAATGGTATTTAGTTACAAATTTTATAAAACTTATATGCTAGACAATATCATCACTTTTGGGAATTTACACATTTATATTATAAATATAATACAATCTTATAGTTAATTAGTCATATATTTAATGTTTAATTATTTGTCACTTCGTTTGCTTCTACGTCGACTGCTACAATATTGAATATATACCTACAATTAGACAGCCCGCACACAAGAATCTTGGTTCTTACGCGGGCTTCACATTAATTGATTTTCATTAACTTATTTATACATTGATACGATTTTTGATTTGATTAAAATTGTGTATATAAAAACTGTGCATAATGTAAATATAAAAACAATGTGAATAAAATGAATTCAAATTGAAAATTGATTGAATTGAAAATATCGATGAATTTTCTATTTAGTTCCACTATGCTGCCACTTTAGGTGACAATTTAGTGTAGTCGCAACATCGAGTTGTACATTTCAATTTTTCACATTCAACATTTCAAATTCTACGTGCCCTCAACGTGTCATCAATTTAGGCAGTCAATTGCTATTGCCATCTATAAACTTTGATCGTGTACGAGGTATATCGAATAGAGTTCTGCCTGAATTAAAGTATTATAGATGAATAAGAAAGCATGTCACTAATTACCAGAGTTATAGTTGAATCATCTCACTCCGGTGGTTTTTCTTATGATGGATAAGGATGAAGATATCGACAGTTCTGAAAGGGGAAATGTTTTACGGAGACGATCCGTGCCGTATTATCGTCGAGTAAATGATGTCGGAAGCATGGATATGGATGAGATGACGACTTCGGTAAAAGCACACAGATCCACGACGTCGTTCGCGAACAGAATGAAAGCCTTGATGTACAAAAACAGTCTGGCATTATTGAGAAATGAATGGTAAGTTGTAAAACTCTAATATTCCTCATCAAGGTTATAGTAAATAGCCATGTATCATTCATCTACGCCACTGCTTGAGACAGATTTGTGCTGTCGTTGTTAAAACGTTACAGCAGGACGTGCGTGAGACCTTCTAGCCCGAACGAGCGTGTGTTTGCTTCACAACCGGGTGTTCTGGATCGAACAATTGCGCCGCAGTCAGATATTATGCGTCAACTTTCTGTCCCACTTTACCTGTCACTCGTCAGTAGAAGTCATGTGTCAAGGTTCTGTACAGAGCTAGGCTGGCAACCTAAAAGTGGTCGAGATCTAAGAGCCCGATGAAGTGTTTCAGAATATTGATTGGATGAGCGTAGGACAGTCCCGATTTATTGGTGATCTTGTAAAAGATTGGCATATGCCGGAAGAGAATCAGGCATTTTCCGGCAAAATGTGACCGGTTATCCTACTTGTATTATTATAATAGGGATGGTGGAGTTGTATGTCACCTCCCTCACATCAGCTTCAGTCTATTTCAGTACTCTGTGCTTCACTTCGATTATAACCGCTAGAATTATTCAAGGTCAAATACATTTTATGATGTCTCACGATTCTAGGAATATATGCGAACACATATTTGTAAATGTTGATGTTGATAAAATGATCTGTCGATATTTTTTCCAGTGGAATAGCCCTGATGTTCATCCTGCCGTTGTTTCAAATTACGCTTTTCTTCCTAACGTTCGGTAACGACCCACAAGGTATAGTAATAGGTGTCGTTAACGACGAGATAACGAACTGCCACGACATCATCGGCGACATTCGGAAACACTCGGGTGTACTCGTTGGAAGAGACAATCACGGCATAGAAACTTGCCACTTTCATGGATTGAGTTGTTCATTCATCGACAAAATAGAAGAGGCAACGGTTAAGAAAGTAAGTCAAAACCAGAACATAACAGTGAATAATATAATGATCGGTTCACATATTCACTATAGATTATATTTTGAAATGTTAGGTTAGGTGGGGCTTCACTCTTGTTCCTGAACAATAGACGAGTAGGACGGCCTCATAAGAAAGATGACCACCATGCTTTGTTATGTTAAGTTAAGATACAACTGATGCTTCACTCTTATCCCCATCAATATATCATCCAATCATCTCACCCGTGACACCTGTAGTACAGTGCATTCCGCTGGACAGCGCTACAGACATGCTGCTCCGGGACCGTTCTTTCAGTGGCAAGCGTGGGTACTAATTGCAATCGTAGGCGAGGGTTAGGTTAGGTGGGGCTTTATTCTTGTTCAGTCATAAGAGTAGACTGTTCTTGAGAGCAAGGATTCGAATTGAAATCAAAATCGAAATCAATTTATATTTCTGTGAAAGCGAATTCGGAATCGGAAATGTATCTCTAATGTTGTGTGAACGGGAATTGAGATCGTTACTACTTTTTTAATGAAGCAGAAATTTTCATCGTATAGAGTTTAGATTGGGAAAATGTGAGAATGTTGATGCATGATCTCATATTGAACGGACCTCGCAGAGTTGCTAACAGGTCTAATGTTGTTGGGCCTCTTTTATTCAATAAAACAAGACAACCGCTCATGCGTTTCAAGCTTTCGTGCATGACCACATTGTGTGAAGAAAAATGAAACGATTCTCGGATACGATTTCTGTCTCATAAAATAAGTCGTATCGATTTGGATTCCAATTTTCAGAGATTAAAAATAGAAAAATCGATTCCAGTTCTTGTGAATTTGATATACAAATATCGATTACGATCACGCTTCCACCAAAATAGAAATGCTTGGTATGGCTTTTGCACTATAAGAGTCCCCGATTTGTGATTGAAGCTAGCGAAAAACCTCTTTCATTTCCCTGCCTTTGTTGAATTTCAGATGTATTTCTCGGACACCCGGAGCGCTCTCGTTGCGGCAAAGAAGGGCGTGACGTCAGCTACGATCTACTTCCCCAGCAACTTCAGCAAGCTGTTGGAGGCACGTGTGACGGACGCTTTGGCTGCCAGCGATCACACAATGGACAGCTGTCACATCAGAGTCTGGCTAGATACGACAAGTAGGACTACTTTCTATTCATTCAGTAAATCCCAACGGACGCGCTGATGTAGGGGAGGCCGGGGCTGGTTGGCACACGTGCTTTATCTCGGTATCTAGTGGACATAGACATCTAGATACTTTGGTGAAAACGACTGATTTGATTTGAGTGAAAGTTTGGAATAATGTGTATCATTAATACATTGAAATTCTGTGAAAAATTTAATATTCTCGAAGGAAATATTTTTACGAAGTTTCTCCTTTTGCTTATTCTTATGGGGGTTTGGAAAACTAAGAAATTAGTATTCTCAGAAGTGGTGCAACCGATTGCACCTCGAAACTAAAGAGGTTCGAGCTAGATGATCACACTTGTGAAGGCCAAGTTTCAAGTGAATATGAAGTTTCATCTGACCCATGGAGCGCGAACAATGTTAAAAACGTACTCTTTTTTCAAATCAAGTGAAATCGAGTCTTCCTTTCGTTCATCCAATTATTATTGTGTCCAAATTGGTTATTTTTATGATGTGGAAATAAACTATCATCATTTCATCATTACTAAACAAAAGCAGACCAGTATAATATATTATCGTTTTTCCCCGGACACAGTTTGTATTGTTGCTTGGCTTGTCTCTGGAGCGTCCTGCAGTCAATAGTGAGATTTAATCCCGTCGTCTCTGTTTTCAGGTTATGTGGTCGCAACACAACTCCAGACACTCTTGTACAACACGTACAAGTCGCTGACCGAGGATCTGGCGGTCGGCTGCAACCTGGACAAGAGGGCGTATCAAACGCCTGTGCGGGTAAGTAACCTGTTGCTACGTTCAATGATAGTGACGCCTCACTTTATCATTTCAAGATGAAATTATATGGTCAAAATTCAAATCGTTACAAAAATGATGAACGTTCGAAAATTAAATACCGATAATAAGTTATTACGGTGTTCAAATGTCTGTCAAATACGGGGACCACCACCTCCAACTTCGGCCTCTGGTAGAGAACCACTCTCAACCGAGTGAGCTAAGGCACCGCTTTAGAAGCTAGTCACTAGGGCATGGATGCCAGTCCCTCATAAATGCATGGATTTTGTCCAGCAACATTCTGTACAACATCAGTGAGTGATGATAACATGCATATGGAAACAGACGGGATACTCGGTCGGGATTTGAAGAGAAACGAGCTCACACCGAATGCTAACGTTGTTAAACTGAATGGGGAAACGTTGAGGTGAGACATGAGTATTAGTAGTAAATATCTTTATTAGCATTTCTTGCTATTTACATGGTCAATAACACTCTAACATTTTTTTGTGTAGTAACATTTCATAGCTCAACTATTAATAATATTAAATAATATCAGGCCATGATATTAAAAATAATAGTAAAAATCGTTCATTCAAAGCCTACAACACAGAATGAATTTTAACTTACATAACATTATTAGAAGACACAATTTACTATTCTCAATGAAAATTTTCGATTATAGTTGATTAATATACATTTGGACCATCCCAATAATTGACACTTATCATAGACTAAAGAGTGTATATATCTTTAGTCTATGCACTTATTATAGGAATCAACTTCTTATCTTCAATACTTTTACAACACTCTCTTCTGAATTGACTGAACGTTTTCGCCTCTTTCACTTTATTTTCTAATCCATTATAAATTCCATTTCCCTTAATAAATATTGAATTGTCTTCTTCTCTTTTTTGACGTTCTTGAGATATTTATATTCTTGCACGCTCTAGTATTATGCATGTGTTTATCTTCAGTGAGTTCAATTTTATCACAGAGATATTGAGGAACTAGTCCATTATTTATTTTATATGAGAGGAAATGAAGAGAGTTTGTGAGGAGAAGACAACCGAGACAAGAAGCGGATATCTCCCAGCGTCCCGCGTCTATTCAAGTTGATGAAGAGCTATCTGATGTACACGGGTCACTGTTTCGATTAATGACTTCTGAGTTCGAACCTCGAGCTCTAGCCTTCGACTGAAACATTGAGCAGGCAGTTACACGGATCAACCGAGCCACCAAGGCTCGATAGCCCACTGACGTCATAACAAAAGTCAGCTGTTCAAGAAACGACCATATCACAATGTATCCTGATTGTTTGGAGCAATCACATCACTTCTCCCCATAGAGGTTGGGCAGTGTGTCTTGCGTGACGAGAGATGCGCAGTAGGGTTTATAGTCTCGTCTGATTGGCCGATTTCTGTCAAGCTTGATCGACAATAGAACATATCTAAACCAGTGTAATTGAATGAAAAGTTCACATCCCCAAGAGAATTTTATGCTCTTCAATTATTATGACATTTATTTTTGTGAATTCAATCTTGTTTTGAGATGATACGTCAATGAATTTCATCACATTTTTTTTAATCATTGACGTAGGCCTATTATCTTGAAACTGATTGAATTCACTGAAATAGAATGCCATGTCGGATAGAGAGCATAAATTCATCTTGGAAATGAAATTTTCATTCAATTACACTGGTGTTTGAACATGGAAAGAAATTAGCGAAGATGATTTTCTCCATTTTCATGTTAACCCCTTGGCTACTGAATACTTCTTTGACAGTGTGGCCAAAACAAATGTATTTAATTTCAGAAATTTACAACTTTGGGATTTTCTTTGAAAATTTTCTTAGCAAAATCTTTGAAAACAGATAACTCGCTAGAGTCTGTATTGTAATGACGTGTAATATCTGGAGGAATAGCTGGAATAGCAGTGAGAGGGAAAACATTGGAAAACAATCGGGAATATTGTTGTTTTTAGGCCTAGGCCTAACCCTAGCGCGTTTTGCTAGGCCTGGTGCCGGGTCGTCAACATATTCATCGTTTTCTTCTTCTTCCACTTCTGATAATACTACATTATCACTAACAACTGATGAACATCTTCCACTTCCATTTACTATACTGTCATCATCACTCTCTTCATAATTACTATCAAAAGTAAATCTAAAATCTCCGCGTCGTTCACGAGATTCCTTACCGCCATCTTCACTAGCTTTTCAATAAACTCAAGTTCTCAACAAGTTAGAAACTCAGTATCTCGTTTCATAATCGAGATATCGCATATTGTGGTGAATACATTTGAAGCTGACTTCATTACCTTTCAATTGATAGTACTAGTAACGCCATCGGCCGTCAATATTTGAAGCTTTGACTCATTAAACAATGGGCGGGAATGGCGCGAGCACAGCTCGTCAAAGTATTGGAGGGCCTGGGAAAAGTTGGCGAGTGCCACTCGTCATAAGTAGCCAATACACTTATGAATAAATAACACACTGTTCATAATACACATACGTTAACGTTATTAATAAGTCAGGATACTGAATACTGTATTTATACGCTATAGTGAATACTCTCGCCATTAGTTGACATTACCTGTTGGTATGATTTCGGATACGAATCTGTATATTGTATCAATCATTAGATGATGATATGAAATTCGGATACTAACTTTAATTCAAACAATACTTTATAAACGGTCGGCTGACTGGCGCGCCTAAATTGGGACAACCCCGCACAACCACACTGGTCAAGTCCGACTGGCGCGCCTAAATTAAGACAACCCCGCACAACCACACTGGTCAAGGCCGACTGGCGCGCCTAAATCAAGACAACCCCGCACAACCACACTGGTCAAGGCCGACTGGCGCGCCTAAATTGAGACAACCCCGCACAACCACACTGGTCAAGGCCGACTGGCGCGCCTGAATTAAGACAACCCCGCACAACCACACTGGTCAAGGCCGACTGGCGCGCCTAAATCAAGACAACCCCGCACAACCACACTGGTCAAGCCCGCACAACCACACTGGTCAAGGCCGACTGGCGCGCCTAAATCAAGACAACCCCGCACAACCACACTGGTCGAGGCCGACTGGCGCGCCTAAATTAAGACAACCCCGCACAACCACACTGGTCAAGGCCGACTGGCGCGCCTAAATTAGGACAACCCCGCACAACCACACTGGTCAAGGCCGACTGGCGCGCCTAAATCGAGACAACCCCGCACAACCACACTGGTCAAGGCCGACTGGCGCGCCTAAATCAAGACAACCCCGCACAACCACACTGGTCAAGGCCGACTGGCGCGCCTAAATCGAGACAACCCCGCACAACCACACTGGTCGAGGCCAACTGGCGCGCCTAAATTAAGACAACCCCGCACAACCACACTGGTCAAGGCCGACTGGCGTGCCCAAATCGAGACAACCCCGCACAACCACACTGGTCAAGGCCGACTGGCGCGCCTGAATTAAGACAACCCCGCACAACTACACTGGTCGAGGCCAACTGGCGCGCCTAAATCGAGACAACCCCGCACAACCACACTGGTCAAGGCCGACTGGCGCGCCTAAATCGAGACAACCCCGCACAACCACACTGGTCGAGGCCGACTGGCGCGCCTAAATTAAGACAACCCCGCACAACCACACTGGTCGAGGCCGACTGGCGCGCCTAAATTAAGACAACCCCGCACAACCACACTGGTCAAGGCTGACTAGTGCGCCCAAATCGAGACAACCCCGCACAACCACACTGGTCGAGGCCAACTGGCGCGCCTAAATTAAGACAACCCCGCACAACCACACTGGTCAAGGCCGACTGGCGTGCCTAAATCGAGACAACCCCGCACAACCACACTGGTCAAGGCCGACTGGCGCGCCTAAATTGAGACAACCCCGCACAACCACACTGGTCGAGGCCAACTGGCGCGCCTAAATCGAGACAACCCCGCACAACCACACTGGTCAAGGCCGACTGGCGCGCCTAAATCGAGACAACCCCGCACAACCACACTGGTCGAGGCCGACTGGCGCGCCCAAATTAAGACAACCCCGCACAACCACACTGGTCAAGGCCGACTGGCGCGCCTAAATTGAGACAACCCCGCACAACCACACTGGTCAAGGCCGACTGGCGCGCCTAAATTAAGACAACCCCGCACAACCACACTGGTCAAGGCCGACTGGCGCGCCTAAATTAGGACAACCCCGCACAACCACACTGGTCAAGGCCGACTGGCGCGCCTAAATTAAGACAACCCCGCACAACCACACTGGTCAAGGCCGACTGGCGCGCCTAAATTGAGACAACCCCGCACAACCACACTGGTCAAGGCCGACTGGCGCGCCTAAATCAAGACAACCCCGCACAACCACACTGGTCAAGGCCGACTGGCGCGCCTAAATCAAGACAACCCCGCACAACCACACTGGTCAAGGCCGACTGGCGCGCCTAAATTAAGACAACCCCGCACAACCACACTGGTCGAGGCCGACTGGCGCGCCTAAATCGAGACAACCCCGTACAACCACACTGGTCGAGGCCGACTGGCGCGCCTAAATTAAGACAACCCCGCACAACCACACTGGTCAAGGCCGACTGGCGCGCCTAAATTAAGACAACCCCGCACAACCACACTGGTCAAGGCCGACTGGCGCGCCTAAATCGAGACATCCCCGCACAACCACACTGGTCAAGGCCGACTGGCGCGCCTAAATCAAGACAACCCCGCACAACCACACCGGTCGAGGCCGACTGGCGCGCCTAAATTAAGACAACTCCGCACAACCACACTGGTCAAGGGTTGAAGATAAAACTAGGGAAACCAAAACTACTTCCTGTTGGCCTGCTTCGGACATGGCTACCAACTGCAGACACTGAAATAATGATTGAAAACATTCATAAGCAACGTGCATGAACCAACGGCTGAAGTACAGCTACCAATTCACTCTAGGGACTGTGATGCAACGATCAGAGATCAACACATGCATCTTTTGGCTCATTATCATTATATGTTTATTAGCAATATAATAAAGAATGAGCCGCCCCGGTGGCCAAGTCAACTATCGCCAGCGTTAGTAACTGAAGTCACCGTTGGGCGTGGGTTCGAGTCCCGCATAAGGCATGGGTTTCTGTAGATGTCCTTTCACCTATCATCACTTCATCGTTTCATCATCATCCGCTCATTCGTACCCCCGTATAACCTAGCTGTCGGTGGGGTCGTTAAGCAACATTAAAAAAAATAAAATGAAGAATGGTTCCAAGATATTGATTTTGTAATTATGACGATATTCACACCCAAAATCGTAGACATTAGTGTGCACTGTGCACAACTTTAAGCCGTGTGGCTTCGAAAATAAATAGAATCAGTAGTTTTTATCAAGTCAATTGCCTAGCTCCAATCTTTATCCTCAACTTTGTCGCTCACTGTTGCATATTATAGTCGGTACGCGTCAAGTACGGGGATAGAGTTCGCACTCAACTCTTCGGTTTCTGTGTACGCCTCGACTGTTTTTTTCTCGGTTCTCCACAGGTCAAACGACTACAGCTATCAACTTCAAACATTTTTTCAGTTTGGTTCCTCATCTAACTTAGATCTGTTTCTTTTGTGGCTTCATCGGGGGGTAACTTTTTTTTAATGAATTTTAGAAATTTCAAAAATACCCGTGAGAATAACATGGCGGAAAAAAAAATTACTCAAAAAATGAATTTTGCGTGAAGTTGAATTACATTCTGATACACATTTATAAAAAATTTCAGCTTGATCGGTCAGCCATTTTGAAATTAAAACAAAATGTGCTCAATTGGTACCACTCGAAGACGTTTTTACCCATTTTTACCCATACTATTACTATTCGCTCGTCTAACAACGCATATATGACGTTTTCCTAGTACTAGGAAAACGCCATATATGCGTTGTTAGACGAGCGAACAGTAATAGTATTGGTAAAAATGGGTAAAAACTGCTTCGAGTGGTACCAATTGAGCACATTTCAAGTTTCTTCTTCAAAATCGTTGACCCGATCAAGCTAAAATTTTTAGAAATGTGTATCAAAATGTAATTCAACTTCACGCGAAATTTCATTTTTTTGGAAAATAAAAATATTTTCTTTTTTTCCGCCATCTTATTCTAATGGGTATTTCTGAAATTTCTAAAATTCCTGAAAAAAATGTTACTCCCCGATAATGCCATAAAACTATACAGATCTAAGTTAGATGAGGAACCATATTGAATAACCGTTTGAAGTTGATAGCTGTAGCCGTTTGACCTGTGGAGAACCGACAGAATACATTAAAAAAAAAATCACGAACACTAATTTTTTCCAGTATGTCAAATTGAATCATCGCTAAAGCTCGTCTAATTACTTCAATTTTGAGTACTAAATTACACTATAATTAAATAATATCAATTTGACAGATCATTTGTATTGAAGGGTCAGTTTATTGATGTATGATTATTGAGGGGTCAGCTGATTGCCCTGACCCCCGGTGGTACATTCACTATAGAAATGCATTATGCGGCGGTAAAAAAATATAGTAGGCCCTACCGCCTTAGCAGAAACCAGCAGAAACTTACTGCCGTATAAATGTAACAATACTTATATCAACACAAGTCTATTCGGCGGTCTTTCTTTGTCTTTTTCCTCGAATTTTGCATCGACTACGCGAGCATACTTGAGCATGCTTGAACCGTCCGTACGCTAGTGTTGTGGAATAGGGGGGACGGTCGCTCGGAACCTCTGTCTGTCGTCGATAGGAATAGTTCTATGAGAAACCAAAGACCAAATGATAAACACATTTCACTACGTAAACTTGCAATGTGAATTTCTCATAATTATGTGATGTTCAGCTCCATCTGTGGACGACAATTATAACTACGCGACCTATTATAGAGTCCTTAATACAGAGACCCACCCGGGTCGAACCCTCTCTAGAATCGTCTAGCGCGTCCAACTGCCGCTGCCTGTCTCGCATGGCCGGTCCACTGATGCCAACCTTGATTCATAAAAGTCACCAACATTACAGTATCAGAATAGTAAGTGCGAGAATAGTATGAACCACTTTGTAGGCCTAGGCAGTGTAAACTTTACAGTCGTATCAATACACATTTCCAAAGGTAAGTCAGCCCAAATTTTAACTTGATTACTCACCAAGAAAGGTATAAAGAGTATTGTTATAGGCACATATGATTACACGGTGCTACTTGTTTTGTATATGCCTATTCAGTTAGTTTTTATACGAAGCCTAGGCAGAGTATAGGCCTGTCACAACCCTGAATCTTCACCAGATCATCATAAGATCCGACTTCATCATTCATTTATTCATTCACTTATTTGTTTATATATGTATATATATATATATATATATATATATATATATATATATATATATATATATATATATATATATATATATATATATATATATATATATATTTATCTACACTCATCTTCAGTGATTCACTCCTATGTAAAATGCTATAGGGCGTAATTGTTATTTGATCGAATATATCAAATGTGTGAATAGAACATTTGGATTGTATATACTGGGAGCCTGGAAAATCGTAATTCTGGGTCGTGGAATGTAATGTATACATATACTCAATAATGCAATAATGCAAATCAATAATGCAGATATTGAGGACTGAGGAGAGAATTGCGGTCTTGACTGAAAACTTGTCAAAAGAGAGAGAGAGAGAGAAAATTTCATCAGTTCCAAAAATCGAATTCTTTCGAACTTATTTTTATGTTTTGAATTGAATTTTCACGAGAATGAGTCGTTCAAAACACCCTTGAAGAAGTTCGAATCACTGAAAAATCGCAGTGGAGAGAATCGATGGTTGCACGTGTTTCAAGCTTTCAACATCACATTGTTAAGATCCAATATTTTATAACACATGGTGATAATTGATACAATTCTTCAGAATATAATCACAGCTGAGTGTGCAAACAGATTGAAAATGACCGCCAGGTAGCAGCACGTGAAGGTCCAAGTGAGATTTCAACACAGTGAAGAGGAGAACATATTTGTTCAACTCATACACGCAGACTGTGCGAGAATATGTGTATAGCATGGGGTGGAAACTGAAACCTTGTTCAATACATAACACTGAGGACAAAGTTATGTCTGGAACTGAATCATCAGCTGTTCAATAGGCAGCTAACAGGCCCAAAGAAGGGAGTATCGCCCTTCTGTCACCTCAGTTTCTTTGATCTAGTTGCATCCATCCATGGTTTATCAAATCGTAGTCGAGCTGGACTTCTATTATATTGGATCACTTTCTAATTATAGTGTCTATATAGACCATGCTATCTGATAACATGTCTAGCTGCAGAGTGTATATCCACAGATAAATGGCTCATGGTAATATGACCGACTCAATAATGTCGACGACTGAAATATCGCGGCAATGATACCGCGAGAGTCATATCATCGTGGGTACATAATATCGCGGAGGCCAAATAACCGCGGACAAAATGACCGCGGTCAAAATGATCGCGGACCAAAGAGCGCGGGACCATTTGATCGCGGGCAATAAGATCACAACGACCATATGATCGCGGGCAAAAAGATCGCGGGCAATAAGGTCGCGGCGACCATATGATCGCGGGCAAAAAGATCGCGGCGACCATATGATCGCGGGCAAAAAGATCGCGGGCAATAAGATCGCGGCGACCATATGATCGCGGGCTAAAAGATCGCGGGCAATAAGATCGCGGCGACCATATGATCGCGGACAAAAGATCGCGGCGACCATATGATCGCGGACAAAAAGATCGCGTCGACCATATGATCGCGGGCAATAAGATCGCGGCGACCATATGATCCTGAGCAAAAAGATCGCGGCGACCATATGATCGCGGGCAATAAGATCGCGGCGTACATATGATCGCGGGCAATAAGATCGCGGCGTACATATGATCGCGGGCAATAAGATCGCGGCGACCAAATGATCGCTCGTTCTCACCCGTGGTCGCCCTATGCCCGAGCATTGTGCTTCATTCAGGCGGTGATTGCCGGTGAACGGCGGATCGGATCGACGCGAGGGTGGCACCGTTGGATGCACACCAACGAAACACGCATTCGTATACCGCGTTTGACCGGGATTCGCACCGCGGTTCTCCGACCATCGCCGCATATCGATTAACACGGCGGCGCCCATAAGAGACACTCGGGAGAACTTTGCAGGAGAACGGCCGGTCGGATCGGGCTGATTCGACCAAGGGCGGGTAGCGGAGAACGATGCGCGTCTTTTATTGCCCGTGCGGCCGCGCTCCGTGGCGGCGTTCGGAAACGCGGGCTCGGACAAGATCGCTGTTTTCGGCCTAGCCGTGTTTTCCCTATACCCGAACGGTGCATCGTTCACACGGGAATTGCCGGCGAACGGCCGGTTGGATCGAGATGATTCGACCACGGGCGTGTAGAGGGGAGCCGTGCGCGTCTTTTTTGACCCGTGCGGCAGCGATCCATTCGGCGTTCGGGAACGCGGCCTCGGACTAGATCCCTCGTTCTCACCCGCGGTCGCCCTATGCCCGAGCATTGTGATCGATTGCCGGCCACCGGTGTTTCGACTAGCGTAATATAAGTTGATGGTTCAGGTATCCGTCTCCATGTATTAGATACTATCAAAGGGGGTAAGTTTCGTCCGCGATCATATGTACACCGCGATCTTATTGCCGGCGATCATATGGACGCCGCGATCTTTCTGCCCGCGATCATATGGTCGCCGCGATCTTATTGCCCGCGATCATATGGTCGCCGCGATCTTTTTGTCCGCGATCATATGGTCGCCGCGATCTTTTTGTCCGCGATCATTTGGTCGCCGCGATCCTATTGCCCGCGATCTTATTGCCCGCGATCATATGGTCGCCGCGATCTTATATTCTGAATATTCTGAACGTTCCAGAATTTGTGCTCTTCTGACGGGTGCTAACTTCAACCACTTGCTCAACAATTTGTCGTGAGATCGCCTGTTCTCTTGGTGCTTCTGGTAACGAGAGCATCGTCTCCTGATTGGCCACGAGTTCTATAACATCACGTGACTCAACAAGTGTCCTGGAAGGATCCCCGACAGCGATACGCTCAAACAGTGATCCTATGTCATACTGCCTCGTCAAGCTCTTGGTTTACTTCACAAGTAGTTCCTTTTGAAGACAAATCAAAATATCTGGAATAACGTGTTGATTCAAAGCATCATGGATAACACGTCTTGGTTCTTCTACATTACAATATGGTGATTACATTACTCCCTTCTGTGGTACCTGCTTCCCTATCTTACTTGTCCCCCCTGATTAATGCCAGCATGGTCATGTAGTGAGAGAAGGTCAAGTTCGCCACCTGAAACACAGAAACGTCCCATTCAATACCATCAACATGAGCAAGCTCCCGACTTGCAGCATTGAGTCTTTCAACGTTGAGTATTGTTTCCAAATCAACATCGATATTTTCATTTATAGGTCATTCATTCCAGTTTTTGATCAATGACTGATTTTGCTCAGTAGAATGTACTGATTGACATACTTGTGGCCATGAATCTCACGAACAGTTCTCAAGTTAATCAGGGTTGAAGGTCGGAAACCATGTTTTTGAACAATACGAATTAACAACTTGCTCCTAACGAACATTCAGAATATAAATGATAGGTAGAAGAAGGATGATTGGGCTGTTTTCCACCAATAACTGAGACTGAATTATAAGCACAGATCAGAAGCAGCCCCTCTTTGTTGTCCCGAGTTTTCGGAGGAGTCTCGTCATCAATGTAAAAGATCAGGTAGTAGTAGAGAAGACTATGAGGAGCTTAGGTTCTAAACGCAACTTGTCTGAAAATTTCCAATTTTAGTTTGAGATGGCAATACCTACTCTGATATGAGCTCTTTCCATAAATAGAAACAAAATGTTTCAAAAAGCTATTTCTCTTATAGTCATTGGCTGTTGAGAAACCTTCTTTGTATCAAAAAGCAACTTATACTCCATCTTGTTTGGAACAAAGTGCAACTTGTCGTTTCGGCCAATAGCAATGCAGGGATTTCGCGCGAAAACAAAACGGCAGCCTAGTGTTTAGAATAATACATTTTGTCACATTTTTCTCCATGAATGATTGATGCCATGGACGGGTCAGTGTCGGTGTTTAGTAACAATCAGAGCACAAGAAAGCGATCAATCAATGAAAGGAAAGTGGACAAGCTGAAGAAAGAAAGGTTAGTAGTGCTTTTTTTCATCACAGAATATTTGAACATTTTTGAGGTTATGCCAAGCCAACTCACATGAAATCTAGATGTTTATTGTATAATTAGGTAGTTCAACCTATTCTAGCGATATACCTATCCAAGGAGTGCCAAATAGGGGTGCGAGAGGGCACCACTAGCACTATCGAGCTTGAACGACTGTACTTCGGAGGTCAGCTGTTGGGAGCTCGCCCTTCCTGCCTTGAAGAGCGTCGAGAGAACATCGGAGCGTCCGGAGTTCGAGCCCAGCCAAGGAAACTAGGAAGATGATGACCGTCAATTCCTGGGACTGGAAATGGTCCATCTAAATCCATCTGAGGTTCCAAGCCGACGCCACTCTGACAATCACCTGACAGCGATGTGTACGGTTTGCTACTCGGCTTTTAGCCTAGTTTAATTATATTTTTTGCTCTTTTTATGGGTGGGATAGACTCATTATTTGATACCACGTGGGTGGGTTACCCTTACCAGCTATATACTCGGTTCCAGCTTTCTTTACGCTCGTTATGTCTTTGTGTCATCAATCTTGTACATCAATATGTATTCAGCTTTTGCTGTCAGTCAACTATCATTGAATTGTTGATACGTTTCTCCTTATGAATTTTGCCTTGTAGTGTTTTGCTAGTGTCCGATGTCTTTTCCCTGGCTATTCCCGAGTATAATGATCCCGACGATCCAGGCCTCTCAACAATTCAGATCGTCAGGATATAACAACTTCATTTTGTGTAGCAATTCAGACCCAGATCCAGAGAGGTTGACATTCCGTTGCATCTTTCCGTTACATCTCGAAAACAGAATCATGTTGTTCGATTGCTACCACTGAACTAATTGAAGTGAAAAACCGTATGTTCGAGACGCATCACAGGACTGAGCAAGACGGGAGAATTTCGCATTGCATTTCGGTCACTGTTCCAGAGCGGGATCGCGATATCGACACATCCGAACTGAAGAAACCGCACTCGTTGTGCGTCGCTTACAAGGTAAAGCAACAAACATTGTGCTTGAACATCAGAGTTTCTTGTCTCAGTTGGAACTATTAATTACAGTTTAAATACAATATGATTTCAATTATCATTATCATCGAATATTTCTCAGTAATATCACCATGTAAAAGAGAACAGTTCGATACGGTTCAGTACTCAAGGTAAGCCGGTGGTTAATATTTTTTGAATTATTATCACTGACTTCAAGGTATGCCACTTTTAAAAGTGATAATTTGGATCTAGACGAATATAGATGTGATTGTGATGATGTTTGTTCTGAAGAAATTGACATTCTTTTTCAAGGTTTTCACAAGTAATGGAGACATCAATGTCGGCAAAAATTTCTTTCTGAAACTTTTTGGATTCTCTCATCGCCGGGTCCTAACTATTACCAAGTAAGTTTGCGACGGTAAAGCCATCACTGGAAAAAGAGGTCGGGGTAGGAGGTCTCATAAATTGTCCGATCGACGACCTTGCGTCCATAACTTTCTTGGCTCGTTACGCGGAGAAGAAAGCCACTATGGTCGTGGTAAAAGCGTTCGAATTCACTTGTCTGTAGAGTTAAATATTGCTCGATTGTGGAAAGCTTATAACTCTACACATCTCAACTTGTGTGTCAAGTTTTGGTTTTTCAATAAGATTTTTCAAACTGAATTTAACCTTGGCTTCGGATCACCGGCGGTCGATGTCTGTAGCTACTGTTGTCGACTGAAGAATTTGATAAAAATAGCTCCTAATCCCCAAGAAAAACTGATTCAGCAAGGTTTACTAGCTATTCACAAGAAACGAGCAAAACAGTATCACCAAATGCTGAAAGAAGATGTAGATGCCGATGAAACTTCCTGCTTTGACTTGCAGCAAGTGCAAGCATTGTCGAAACTGCCGATAGGCGAAGCGTTTTATTCACGACCATTGGCATTTTATGCATTTTGTGTGACCGATCGGTCGACCCACCACCCAAGGTTTTAATAATAATAATAATATAATGATAATCTTTATTCAGGGAACAATATATACATTTTTATAGAATGTGCGATATGTCAAAATAAGAATTATGTACATTATATATATATATATATATATATATATATATATATATATATATATATATATATATATATATATATATATATATAATTAGTATTATTTCAGTTTGTAATTGAGGCTTCCTAGAGAAATTTGTTAATTTTTGAAGTATTCTTCTATTGTATATGGGCAAATTTGAATGAGGTAATTTTTGACTTCTGATTTGAACGTCTTCTTGTTGATCGAGAGGGTATTCTTCATTGTGGCAGGTAGATTGTTGAAAATTATTCGACTGTAGTAAGCTGGGTTGTTTTTGCATAGTTTCAGATTGATATTTGGTATATGGAAATTATTTCTTGTTCTGGTACTGTGATTGTGAATGATATTGTTTGTGGGATGGACATTGTCGTCAGTGGCAGCGTATATTATCAGGTTGTATATGTATGGGGCCGTTACTGTGAGAAGATTCAATGTTCTGAAAATTGCTCTGCAGGATGTCCAATTTGGGACTCCCATCATTGCTCTTACAGTTCTTTTCTGTAACAGTAATAGTCTAGAAGACTCTGGAGATCCACCCCAAAAGATAATGCTATATGATATTCTAGATGAAACTAGACCATAGTATGATGAGAGCAACGTATCTTTGCTTGTCATCTTGCGTAAATTGCGCAAGATATATGGAGCTGCTGCTAGTTTATCGATATGTGTATGCCAGTTCAGAGTTCCATTGATGGTGATTCCGAGAAACGTTGTCTCGTTAAGGAAATACATACAAGATTTCTTAATATTTTACAACTTAATTAATCGTTGTGAGCTCTGCGTGTCTGCCTGAATGAACTCACATCAAGACCTGGCTGAGACTCCTTGCTGTCACCTCAAGACAGAAGAGACACGGTATCGTTGAAACAATACTTTATAAACAATTTCGGCTACTAATATTTTGGACATTTATTTTCATCGATATATACATATAACCTGTTTTTTTATCTAAAGTTTAGCCTGTTTAACTTCAATTGCATTTTATTAATTATTGTTCATCACCTTCATCGTATTATTTAATTCAGTCGGCTAGCTACCGAAGGTATTAAATTCTCCGCTATCATTTAAAGTAACCATATAAATTTCAATTTTTATTTATTTCAATTATAAATAAATTTGTTTTTTTAACTTTTAATTCTTGCAGATTGTGATTTATCCACTCTCCTGATAGGTAACCCGGCAGGTTCCCTAACTATACCTTCCTCATTCACTTCATTTACCTACAGTTGTCGTTTTTCCAATTCTTTTAGTTATAAGTGTGTTTTATATAAGTTTAGAAAGATTAAACGCTACAATATACTCGACATTAAACACTGCTTGAACTGCACAAACTGAAAAAGCATCGTAAACGACTGCCACTTGTGGCCAACGAATGTTTGTAAATAAATATTTCATTCAAGCAAATTGGAATGAAAGACTTTGGGTTTTAATGGCTTTTGCATTCGATTTGTAAAAAAAAGGAGTGTAACTGACAATGTAGTCAGAGAAATGTCCATTTTCTTACAAATAGCGTATACTTTTGTTAAATTTTGATTTATATACAAAATGCAAAAATGTCCTGCCTCTATCCAACATAACCTCAATTTGATTATTTGAATCATTTGAACTCATCAAAGTGAGTATTTCTGGGTTCCTTTGAATTACAAATCAAAGGAGGGTTCATTATAGTTTAACCCAACTTTCACTTATATTGTACTTATATTGTAGTATTACCGTATATGATAGTATTTAGACTTTCCCTGAATTATTTTCTAAATCTAGCATGCGTATCACAATGGTGCCGAGTGATACTTGATAAAACTTACATGTATCAAACAGCATCCAACGTACCAACAGATGTTCAATCCTCGATTTCAAGCACTCTATGAAGCTGAAAATAATCCAACGCTTCCCACAGGACTGAGGTTGAATAATATCCTGATTGAAGAAAGATTCCGATACCCGAGTGTTTACCCAATAGGAAGTCACAAAACTCCTCCGTGGCTAGTCGCACGTCCTGTTTGTAACACCCGTCTCTCTTTGAACAGTAAAAATAACACGAGCTCACTGATCTTTCAAGAACTGTTCAAAGAGCTTCGCAACCACTACAAACATTACGTAACATATTTTACTGACGGGTCAAAATTGAATAACAATGTAGGCAGTGCTTTTATCTCCGAATCTACATCATATGGTTTCAAACTTGATCCGATGTGTAGTGTCTTCACAGCAGAACTGTTCGCTATTGTTCAATCACTAAACCATATTAAACTTAGTCACAAGAAGAATTTTTTGATTTGTTCAGATTCACTGAGTTCACTTCAAGCGATTGAGCAAATTTTTCCTAATCATTACCTAGTTCAGGAAGCGCAGACACTGTTGACCGCCCTTGCCATGCAGGATGTGAACGTAGTTCTGTGCTGGGTACCTGGCCATGTAGGTATTGAAGGGAATGACATTGCGGATGCAGCAGCCAAAGACGCAACTGGCAGAAACCGAGTAGATGCTCCGAGAGTCCCTTGCACCGATCTGAAATCACATTTTAAGCAACTTTTTAAGCGTCGATGGCAAAGGCAATGGGATAGTGAGATTAATAATAAACTGAAAAACATAAAACCTACCATTGAAACCTGGGACTCCTCCATCAGAAGCTCACGGCGAGAAGAGGTCGTACTAACACGCTTGCGGATTGGTCACTCATTACTCACGCATGCGTACCTGTTCACAGCTGAGAAGATTATCCCTAAATGTGATATCTGTAACGAAGTTTTAACAATCGTACATATTTTAATACACTGTAGGAAGTACACGGCTCTCCGGCGTCAGTTGTCGATGGAAGATTCACTCCCCAAACTTCTTGGTAATAGCTTTAAATCTATTGATAAGGTTTTTAAATTCTTGAACCGCGCCAATTTGTTGGATAAGTTTCAATTGTTTGCAATGTCTTGTCTTGTCTCTGTGTTATATGTATGGCCATTTACACCATACATGTTTTAGTTAGCTAAGTCACTGATTTGATTGTGTAAGATATATATGATGGGTTTCTAGTCATAGTATTTGTAGTCATAGTAATTAGAATGTAGTTGTTAGTTAGGATAGTCCATTTTATACAGGTTCCGGCCTTTTACACCGGGGCTTGTCTTCCAATCTAGTCATCTTGTTTGTAAGTTTTATCGTAGTATAAGTTTCATAGTAGTTGTTTGTAGTTCTTCGATCTGTACACTTTAATAATTGATCATTTAGCTCTTGAGAAGTTGTTATGAGGTATTTTATCGAACTGTTCCAACGTTTTAAATATACCTGATTCCACTTTCAGATTGTAAAGGCGTAAAATGACCTAGCTGTCGACCCGCCTCTAAACCCTAACATTCATTTATTCATAAATATATATATATATATATATATATATATATATATATATATATATATATATATATATATATATATATATATATATATATATATATATATATATATATATGAATGTGAGTATTTTTAATTTCTCTCCAACTTTTGAATTCGGTCGTTACAGAGTATTCACTTCAACGACTTTCTTTCAAAGACATATGTGCTCACATAAGCGTCATCAATGATCATTAAACTGAACTTTGTTTTAGATTGTGTACTTCGGAAGAACCGGAGGGGCAGATGTCAAACAAACTACTTATAATATAGTGAAATTAATAATTTCTCCTCAAGCGGCTCTCGAAATAAATTGGTTGGGGAGAAACGGCAAACTGGAGTTCCGAAAATTGAGATTATTGAAAGTTGTCACAGGTAGGATTCAAAACTAGCATCCCCAACTAGGACATTATGCTGTTTATTGTAATCAAAACGCTATCGAATACAATTATTGTGCGACTGGTTTATAGCAACACGTATACCAATCTAGAAGAATGAAATTAAGTGAAAAAATTTGTTCTACAGAAATTAATTTAAATGAATTTAATATAAAAGTAATTGTTATTTTGTATGTTTTATTCGAATCGAGATCTTTTGTAATGTGGTTATATTCTATTCAAATTGAATAATTCTTCATCACATGTGCTGTTTATCGTAACAGAATGTTACAGAACGTGATGATCAAAGATATATATGCGGCAATAATAACATGTCTTAAAAATGCCACTGACCGACTTCCTACGGATCATCCTGAACAACGTAGAAAACGTAAAGTGAACCGTCGTTAGTGACTTGATCCTGCGAAACTTTTCACATTTTGACATAATAGAATATTGGTGGAAAATCGTTACTGATAACAATTAAGGATCGTAGTGGAAACCATGGTTCAAAGTCAAAACTATTATGTACAGTTCTTTTTTTATTCTTTCATCATATGATCTGAATTCATGTTAATTCAGGCACATGCTCTAGCTGACGTGTGCCTATATCAGCCTTTAAGGAATTCAACTGTTTCTAATAGTTTTTATCTAGCTATAACACTGATAAATCTACAAAACAGCTCACTTATTCAAGATGTATCATCATGTTTTACGTTGATCAATCAATAAAAAAAATTATATATGCATACTTTTTCGAATCTATTCCTCAATGAAAAAAGGACAGGGCCTACAACCCTTCTTATTCATTCGATTTCTATGCTGGAACTCAATATATATATATATAACTTATATATATATATATATATATATATATATATATATATATATATATATATTATATTTATATATATATATATATATATATATATATATATATATATATATATATATATATATATATATATATATATATATATGTTATTCCTCAGGTTTTCGCGGACATATGTGATATTAACTTTGAATTCAGGACTGCACCGCTTACCGTTGGAAGATGGCAGTGTAGGCCGAATCCTACACTTTGTCACATTTTCTCGACGTTTCGAGTAGATTGCACTACCCATCTTCTGGAGACAACTGTTTTGGACGAGTTCAAAACGCTAACTGGTTGTAGCCCAGTCAGGTGTGCCTATGACGCTGCTTCGGTGACAC
>OU015467.1:0-15930 GCA_907164805.1 Brachyptera putata | reverse complement strand
CGTGCCTCATCTCCTTAAGAGTATTAAAAACAATCTGAAAAATCATGACCTACTCGTAGAAGGAGAGAGGGTGTCGTGGAAGGATATTGTAAAGTTCTACGACATCGACGCAAAGAGAGGGACGACGGGTAGCAGAGCAGCACCCAAGCTTACCGTCGAACATCTTTTCCCTGGTGCTTTCGCTAAGATGAGCGTGAAGTTGGCAGCGCAGGTGTTCAGTCATTCGGTGAAAGCTGGGATGGCAACAGCAATAAACACAGGAGAGTTGACCAGTCCATCTGCGGAAGCGACTCAAAACTTCATTGGGAAAATGAACAACTTGTTCGATTCCCTCAACAGTCGCCATCCGAACGATGCCGCGCCTCACAGAAGACCACTCGCAGATGGCGAAAACAACATGCCATTGAGATGCCTGATAGAGGCTCAGGTGTGGCTCCCTACAATGACTCTTGCAGATAAGAAAGGAGTGAATCCTCCAAGTTTTGAAGGATTCCTCCAGACAGTTAATTGGTTCTACTCTTATGGCGAGATCTATCAGCAGAAGGCACAAAATATCTCCTAACCTCACGCTTGAACCAGGATCCACTTGAAAATTCGTTTGCCGTTCTGCGGAACAGAGCTGGATGCAATGACAACCCGACACCGAGACAGTTCCGCAAGAATCTGCAGACGAACATGTGCATCCACCTCATGAATCCTCCAAAGTCGTCGAATTGTGAGCCAGACGATAATGTTTGGCTCACTTCAATCGATAGGGAGGATCCTGAGGTAGCACTGGACATGCCTCTAACATCTACTGCAACAGTTACTGCAGATATCGACACAGCTACATCATTGGACGATCCTGACGAACCTGCTATACAACAGGCTGACGTCGAGACGGACAGCACCGGCAGATTATTGTGTGGACCAGTCACAACTGAGCAGTGTGCCGTTGTGTATATTGCGGGCTGGCTGGCAAGAAGGTGTCTGAAGAAGTTTGATTGCGATGCCTGTAGATGTCACCTAGTGCAACAAGGTCAGCATCTTGCAGGCGACCATCAAGGACTCATTCAGGCCAGAGCCTTCATGACCAAAGACAACACGGATTCAGGCAACTTAACAGCGCCAACAGATTCTTTTGCCAAAATTATCGATGATATTTCCGAAACGTTTTCCCGATATTACGACGCCCTTCGCCATGAGCCAAATATTCGAGAAAGAATGAGGAATATCATATCCTACAAACATCTCATCTGGCTTGATGCGGAACATCCATGCTCGGCCCACAGAAAGTAAGCTCATAGATATAAGAAAACCTAATAAACGCGATTGAATTGAGATACTTGTAGGAGCATATATTCTAATTATAATGGTAGAACAGAAAGACTCATTAACTAAATAATAATGATTGTATTCACGAAGGAAGCATATATCATAGATTGAGGAGGTTCATTACTCTATGCTAATATATCCGTTCATTTTCTTACGCAGATTCATTTTGGACAAGTTAATAACAACTTAAATATTTCACGATGCCAAACGTGTTGCTAGAGACATCCGTGATTGTCCCACAAAGTCTTCTGTGATACAGATAACATGTGAGAAACCTGCAACCAAAAGGAAAAAGTCCGAAAAAGAATCACATGATGGATCTAAAATGATCCCCAAACTGAAGAAGTTGAAACACTTGTGAATAGGTAATTATTATTGTATTATTGTTAATTTGAAAGCCCATCTACCAAATCTAAATTAGCACTTTAATATAATATTTTGATTGTTGCAGCGATCCAAGAAGGCTATTGTGCACATCTTCACATCCGATAATATTTCGCATATTCGGATAACATTTACAAATACGCCATGTTCAAATTATTGACCACATGACAAATATATCCATAGAAGTGGCCTGTTTCATCTTAAAGTGCTTTGTTTTTCGATTTTGTAAACGAGTTTGATACATCTGTCAATAGGTAATTATTATTGTTTTATTGTTAATTTGAAAGCCCATCTACCACAAATAGTACAGTTATGAGTTATTATCCAGTTATAATATATTGTATAGTCAGATTCCTATTTCTAGCCTATTTCATTGTATTTTATCCACGAAAGAGGAAGGCTCGAACCACCCGTGCGTTAGTGTTGAGAGTAGTGATAGACGTTCGCTCGGAAACCTCGCTCGTGGATACAAATATAGTGGACTTCAATGTGAAGTTTTTTATTTGATCTTTTGTTTCAGCTACATTGGCGATTTAGAATGATTCGTTATCTTGGAATGATATCCATCTTCAGAGGCAATCAGTAATAACTGTGTCAATACCGCTTTCAAGTTTGAACGGTACCATTTTCATCGACAAATACCTTATTGTCCGACTACCTTGTCGTGGTGTGGGGGTTCATTACTCTATGGTGGGGGCTTGCGTGACCCCGTGATCTCCAGAGCTATCATCGGGAGAAATTTATTTTCTCCCAAAAGGGTCATCCCTAGGGGCGATAACGTCTGGAGTGAGGGTCCAGACCAAGTTCGGAACGTCTCGGTCGAGTGGAAGAATTTTGGTGACCGGAGTATATGGAGGGAGTACTGAGCGTTGCGTTTGTACTCTATTTTATAATTTTCCTGTCAGTTTTATCCTCATCTCTAATTTGCGTTCATCATATTTCCTCAGCTTTCTTACTTTTCTATTTATTGCCCGCTCCCTCCATCCATAAACGTTGACAACTATGGCAAAATACACGGACAGCAACATGGGCGCAAAATGACTTCGCTGTCGACGTCCTTTAAAACATTAAGTTCCTTTACTTCAAGCTTCTATCATTTGTATATGGGTCTATAATAAAGAGCAAGTGGACTCACCACCTCGGTTCATCGGGTGGTTTGTTGACGAAAGTGATGTGAAGAATGGCAACGTGGCACAGCCGAGAGTGATGACGAGTGCTAGAGAGAGAGGGGAATATATCTCAGCCAGCTGTGACGCCGCGACAGTAGCGCTCGTAGGTCTGGCTGAGACCAACTAAAATTACCGTTCTCTTCAGCTCAATCGCTACAAGTGAACCTTCTAACTGCTCTTATTTACGCGCAGATATTTTAACATAGGCGTTAAACATCTTTACACCCTCATTGATCTTTGTTGATACTGTGTGTGGGGAGCACTCAGGATTTGCGTGATACCGTGTGTGAAGAGAACCAAGGAACCGCGTGATACCGTGTGTGAGGAAAACTCACAATTTGCGTGATATCGTGTATGGGCAGCACTCAGGATTCGCGTGATACCGTGTGTGGGGGAAACTCGGGATTCGCGTGATACCGTTTGTGGGAAGCACTCAGGATCTGCGTGATACCATGTGTGAGGATAACTCAGGATTCGCGTGATACCGTGTGTGGGGAGCACTCGGGATTCGCGTGATACCGTGTGTGAGAGGTACTCAGGATTTGCGTGATACCGTGTGTGGGGATAACTCGGGATTCGCGTGATACCGTGTGTAGGGAGAACCCAGGATTCGCGTGACACCGTGTGTGGGAGGTACTCAGGATTCGCGTGATACCGTGTGTGGATGGAACTCAGGATTTGCATAATACCGTGTGTGGATGGAACTCAGGATTTGCATGATACCGTGTTCGGGAAGATTTCAGAATCTACGTGATACCGTGTGTGGGGAGCACTCAGGATTTGCGTGATACCGTGTGTGGGGAGCACTTAGGATTTGCGTGATACCGTGTGTGAGTAGCACTTGGGATTCGCGTAATACCGTGTGTGAGAAGAGCTCAGGATTTGCGTGATATCGTGGGTGGTTAGGACTCAGGTTCCGCGTGATACCGTGTGTGGGGATGACTCAGGATTCGCGTGATACCGTGTGTGGGGAGCACTCAGGATATGCGTTATACCGTGTGGGAAGAGCACTCAGGGTTCGCGTGATACCGTGTGTAGGAAGAACTCAGGATCCGAGTGATACGGTGTGCAGGGAGAATTCAGGATTTGCGTGATACCGTGTGTGAGGGAATCACAGAATCTGCGTGATACCGTGTGGGGAGAGCACTCAGGATTCGCGTGATACCGTGTGTGTGTAACACTCAGAATTCGCGTGATACCATGTGTGGGGGAACCAGGGATAAGCGTGATACCGTGAGTGGGAAGCACTCAGAATTTGCCTGATACCATGTGTAGGGGTGCCTCGTGATTCGCGTGATACCTTGTGTGGGGAGCACTCGGGATCCGCTTGATACCGTGTGTGGGAAGCATTCAGGATTCGCGTGATACCGTGTGTGGAGGGAACTCAGAATTCGCGTGATACTGTGTGTGTGGAGCACTCAGGATTCGCGTGATAGCGCGTAGGGGAGCCATTCAAAATGGGGTGAAACCGTGTGTGGGGAGAACTCAGGATTCTCGTGATACCTTGTGTGAAGAGCACTCAGGATTTGCGTGATACCGTGTGTGGGAAGAACTCAGGATCCGCGTGATACCATGTGTGGGGAGCACTGAGGATTCGCGTGATACCGTGTGTGGTAGGCACTCAGGATTTGCGTGATACCGTGTGTGGGGGAACTCCGGATCTGCGTGATACCGTGTGTGAGAGGATCTCAGAATTTGCGTGATTCCGTGTGTGAGAATTCAGGATCCGCGTGATACCGTGTGTGGGAAGCATTTGGTATTCGCGTGATACCGTGTGTGAGGAGCACTCGGGATTCGCGTGATACCGTGTGTGAGCAGCACTCAGTATCCGCGTGATACCGTGTGTGGGGAGGACTCAGGATTCGCGTGATATCGTGGGTGGGAAGGACTCAGGATCCGCGTGATACCGTGTTTGGAGAGAACTCAGGATTTGCGTGAACCGTGTGTGGTCAGCATTCAGGATTTTCGTGGTACCGTGTGTGAGGGAAACTCAGGATTCGCGTGATACTGTGTGTGGGGAGCACTCAAGATTCGCGTGATACCGTGTGGGAGGCATTCAGAATTGGGTGATACCGTGTGTGAAGGAACTCAGAATTTGCGTGATACCGTGTGTGAAAAGCACTCAGGATTTGCGTGATACCGTGTGTGGGATGAACTCCGGATTTGCGTGATACCGTGTTTGGAGAGAACTCAGGATTTGCGTGAACCGTGTGTGGGGAGCACTCAGGATTTCCGTGATACCGTGTGTGGGGGGAAACTCAGGATCCGCGTGATACTGTGTGTGGGGAGCACTCGAGATTCGCGTGATACCTTGGTGGGAGGCATTCAGAATTGGGTGATACCGTGTGTGGGGGAACGCAGAATTTGCATGATACCGTGTGTGAAGAGCACTCAGGATTTGCGTGATACCGTGTGTGGGGATGACTCAGGATTCGCGTGATACCGTGTGTGGGGAGCACTCAGGATGTGCGTGATACCGTGTGTGAAGAGCACTCAGGATTTGTGTGATACCGTGTTCAGTGAGAATTCAGGATTCGTGTGATACCGTGTGTGGGGAGAATCAGGATTCGCGTGATATCGTGGGTGGGAAGAACTCAGGATCCGCGTGATACCGTGTTGGGAGGGAACTCAGGATATGCGTGAAACCGTGTTTGAGGCTCAGGATTCGCGTGATACCGTCTGTGGGGAGAACCCAGGATTTGTCTGATACTGTGTTTGGGGAGAACTTAGGATTCGCGTGAACCGTGTGTGGGGAGCACTCGAGATTCGCTCGAAACCGTGTGTGGGGATAACTAAGGCACCGCGTGATACCGTTCGTGGGGAAAACTCACGATTTGCGTGATATCGTTTATGAGCAGCACTCAGGATTCGCGTGATACCGTGTGTGGGGGAAACTCAGGATTCGCGTGGTACCGTGTGTGGGGATAACTCAGGATTCGCGTGATACCGTGTGTGAGAAGACTAGGGATTCGCGTGATACCGTGTGTGGAGAGAACTAAGAAACCGCGTGATACCGTGTGTGGGGAGAACCTACGATTTGCTCTATATCGTTCACGGGCAGCACTCAGGATTCGCGTGATACCGTGTGTGGGAGAAACTCATTATTCGCGTGATATCGTTTGTGGGGAGCACTCGAAATCTGCGTGGTACCAAGTGTGAGGATTACTCAGGATCCGCGTGATACTGTGTGTGAGAACTCAGGATCCGCGTGATACCGTATGTGGAGAGAACTCCGGATCCACGTGATACCGTGTGTGGGTATCTCGGTAACTCGTGTGAGAAGATTTCAGAATATACGTGATACCGTGTGTGGGGAGCACTCAGGATTAGCGTGATACCGTGTGTAAGGAACACTAGATTCGCGTGATACCGTGTGTGAGGAGCACTCGGGATTCGCGTGATACCGTGTGTGAGGAGAACTCAGGATTTGCGTGATATCGTGGGTAGTTAGAACTCAGGTTCCGCGTGCCACCGTGTGTGGGGATGACACAGAATTCGCGGGATACCGTGTGTGGGAAGCACTCAAGATTTACGTG
This sequence comes from Brachyptera putata, assembly GCA_907164805.1. Lineage (NCBI taxonomy): Eukaryota > Metazoa > Arthropoda > Insecta > Plecoptera > Taeniopterygidae > Brachyptera > Brachyptera putata. The sequence continues at coordinate 9,527 of OU015467.1, read as the reverse complement.
ATACCGTGTGTGAAGAGCACTTAGGATTCGCGTGATACCGTGTGTGGCAAGAACTCATGATCCGCATGTACTATTAGTGAGAGGCACTCAGGATTGCCGTGATACCGTGTGTGAGAGGCACTCAGGATTGTCGTGATACCGTGTGTGGGGGAACCCAGGATTCGCGTGATACCGTGTGTGAGGAGAACTCAGGATCCACGTGATACCGTGTGTTGGGAGAATTCGGGATTTGCGTGATACCGTGTGTGAGAAAAACTCAGGATCCACGTGATACCGCGTGTGGGGAGAACCCAGGATTTGCGTGATACCGTGTGTAGGGGAACTCAGGATTCGCTTGATACCGTGTGTTAGGAGAACCCAGGATTCACGTGATACCGTGTGTGGGAGGCACTCAGGATTTGCGTGATACCGTGTGTGGGGGGAACTCAGGATTTGCATGATAACTCGTGTGGGAAGATTTCAGAATACACGTGATACCGTGTGTGAGGAGCACTCATGATTTGCGTGATACCATGTGTAAGGAACACTTGGGATTCGCGTGATACCGTGTGTGAGGAGCATTCGGGATTCGCGTGATACCGTGTGTGAGGAGCACTCAGGATACGCGTGATACCGTGCGCGGGGAGAACTCAGGATCTGCGTGATACCGTGTGTGAGGAGAACCCAGGATTTGCGTGAAAACGTGTGTGGGTATAACTCAGGATTCGCGTGAATCGGTGTGCGGAGCATTCGAGATTTGCGTGATATTGTGTGTGTGAAGCACTCAGGAGTGAGTGATACCGTGTGTGAGGAGATTTCAGGATCCGCGTGATACCGTGTGTGAGGAGAATTTGGGATTTGCGTGATACCGTGTGTGGGAAGCACTCAGGATTTGCGTAATACCGTGTGGGGGGAAATCAGGATTCGCGTGATACCGTGTGTGAGAACTCGGGATCCGCGTGATACCGTATGTTGAGAGAACTCCGGATCCACGTGATACCGTGTGTGAAAAGAACTCAGGATTTGCGTGATATCTTGGGTGGTTAGAACTCAGGTTCCGCGTGATACCGTGTGTAGGGATGACTCAGGATTCGCGTGATACCGTGTGTGGGGAGCACTCCGGATGAGCGTTATACCGTGTGTGAGGGAATTTCAGAATCTGTGTGATACCGTGTGGGAAGACCACTCAGGTTTCGCGTGATACCGTGTGTAGGAAGAACACAGGATCCGCGTGATACGGTGTGTGGGGAGAATTCAGGATTTGCGTGATACCGTGTGTGAGGGAATCACAGAATCTGCGTGATACCGTGTGGGAAAAGCACTCAGGATTCGCGTGATACAGTGTGTGTGTAGCACTCAGGATTCGCGTGATACCATGTGTGGGGGAACCAGGGATCAGCGAGATACCGTGTGTGGGAAGCACTCAAGATTCACGTGGTATCGTGTGTGAAGAGCACTTAGGATTTGCGTGATACCGTGTGTAGGAAGAACTTATGATCCGCCTGATACCGTGTGAGAGAAGAACTCAGGATTTGCGTGAAACCGTGTTCGAGAACACAGGATTCGCGTGATACCGTGTGTGAGAAGAAATCAGGATCCACGTGATACCGTGTTTGAGGAGAATTCGGGATTTGCGTGATACCGTGTGTGGGAAGCACTCAGGATTTGCGTGATACCGTGTGTGAGAACACAGGATTTGCGTGATACCGTGTGTGAGAACACAGGATTTCTGTGATACCGTGTGTGGGGAAAACTCAGGATCCGCGTGATACCGTGTGTGGTCAGAAGTCAGGATTTGCGTGATACCGTGTGTGAGGGAATCTCAGAATCTGCGTGATACCGTGTGAACAAGGCATTCGGGATTCGCGTGATACCGTGTGTAGGAAGAACTCAGGATCCCCGTGATACAGTGTGTAAGAAGAACTAAGGATTTGCGTGATACCGTGTGTGAGAATTCAGGATTCCTGTGATACCGTGTGTGGGGAAAACTCAGGATCCGTGTGATACCGTGTGTGGGTAGAACTCAGGATTTGCGTGTACCGTGTGTGTGTAGCACTCAGGATTCGCGCGACACCATGTGTGGGAGAAATCAGGATTGGCGTGATACCGTTTGTGGGGAGCACTCAGAATTTGCGTGATACCATGTGTAGGGATGCCTCAGGATGCGCGTGATATCGTGTGTGGGGGAACTCAGTATATGCGTGATACCGTGTGTGGATATGACTCAGGATTCGCGTGACACCGTGTGTGGAGAGAACCCAGGATTTGCGTGATACTGTGTTTGGGGAGAACTCAGGATTTGCGTGAACCGTGTGTGGGGAGCACTCAAGATTTGCGTGATACCGTGTGTGAGGATAACTCAGGATTCGCGTGATACCGTGTGTGGGGGAGCACCCGGGATTTGCGTGATACCGTGTTTGAGGAGAACTCAGGATTTGCGTGTACCGTGTGTGGGGAGCACTCAGGATTCGCGTGGTACCGTGTGTGAGGATAATTCAGGGTTCGCGTGATATCGTGTGTGAGGAGCACTCGATATTTGCGTGAACCGTGTGTGGGAAGCCCTCAAGATCTGCGTGATACCGTGTGTGGGGATAACTCAGGATTCGCGTGATACCGTGTGTGAGGGAGCACCCGGGATTTGCGTGATACCGTGTTCAGGGGAACTCAGGATTTGCGTGATACCGTGTGTGGGGAAAACTCAGGATCCACGTGATACCGTTTTTGGGAAGCATCCGGGATACGCGTGATACCGTGTGTGGGGAGCATCCAGGATTCGCATGATACCGTGTGTGGGAAGATTTCAGGATCTTAGTGATACCGTGTGTGGGAAGCGCTCAGGATTTGCGTGATACCGTGTGTGAGGAGCACTTGGGATTCGCGTGATACCGTGTGTGAGGAGCATTCGGGATTCGCGTAATACCGTGAGTGATTAGAACTCATGTTCCGCGTGAGACCGTGTGTGTGTAGCACTCAGGATTCGCGTGATACCATGTGTGGGGGAACACAGAATTTGCGTGATACCGTGTGTGAGAATCCAGGATTTGCGTGATACCGTGTGTGGGGAGAACTCAGGATCCGCGTGATACCGTTTGTGGGAAGCATTCGGGATACGCGTGATACCGTGTGTGAGGAGCATCCGGGATTTGAATGATACCGTGTGTGAGAAGAACTCAGGATTCGCGTGATACCGTGTGAGGGGAGCACTCAGGATTTGCGTGATACCGTGTGTGGGGAGATTTCAGGATCCGCGTGATACCGTGTGTAGGGGAACTCAGAATTTGCGTGATACCGTGTGGGAGAACTCAGGATTTACGTGATACCGTGTGTGGAGAAAACTCAGGATCCGCGTGATATCGTGTGTGAGAAGAACTCAGGATTTGCGTGATACCGTGTGTGAGAACACAGGGTTCGCGTGATACCGTGTGTGGGGAGTATTCAGGATTCGCGTGATACCGTGTGTGAGGGAATCTCAGAATCTGTGTGATACCGTGTGGGAAGAGCACTCAGGATTTGCGTGATACCGTGTGTAGGAAGAACTCAGGATCCGCGTGATACCGTGTGTGGGGAGAATTCAGGATTTGCGTGATACCGTGTGTGAGAACTCAGGATTTGCGTGATACCGTGTGTGAGGGAACTCAGGATTTGCGTGATACCGTGTGTGAGAACTCAGGATTTGCGTGATACCGTGTGTGAGGGAATTCAGGATTTGCGTGATACCGTGTGTGAGAACTCAGGATTCGCGTGATACCGTGTGTTGGGTGTAACTTGTTTTGTTACCTCTTACACCTCAGGGAGACTTTCTGGAGGCAGTGTGCTCGTTTCATTGAAAAAAAGATAGAAAACACAAAGAGACTTTACCAATAATAATGACGGTTCATTCACCAATAATAAATAATAAATACTTCGAGTTTATAATGCGTACTGATTATATCTGATAACTTTCGAGAGCGATGACCGATCTATGACTGAGAGAATTTCATACTAATAAGTGACCTGAAGTCGATCTTGCTCGGGCATCCTCGGATGTCCTCGGATATATTCGCATTTTCGCCGAATACTGAGTCGAGACATAAGGGTAGCTTTGTAACAGCTGATATTTAAACCACTGTCGCCGCAACATACCGCCCGTCTCGTCGACAGAGTTGACGAAGTATTTTCTTGGTCGAATGCTCATGACTCGGTGTATGATTACTCGAAGATTGAGACGGGTAGTGGACATTGTTTGACTACCGGTCTTTTGAATGTAGACGTCGATGTCTTCACTGTCACGACTCGTGTAAGCCTATCAGGGCCTGGATGAGTCGCGGTGACACGAGCGAGAGGCCATTTAGCGGGAGGATAGCGCTCGTCCATGATTAGCACTAATGAACCAACTCTGATTGCGTCAGATGGTTGATGCCACTTGCCAATTGCGTGCAACCGTTGAAGGCATTCGGTTGACCAGCGCGCCCAGAAATGTTCTAGCATCTGGCGGAGAAGTTGCCACCGAGAGAGACGAGTTGTTGCAATGTCGGAAATGGTTGGCTCAGGAATCGAAGTTAAAGCGGCGCCGATGAGGAAATGACCTGGAGTAAGCGCCGCGACGTCGGCGGGGTCATCTGAGATCGGACATAGTGGCCGAGAGTTCAGCACCGCCTCTATCTGAATTAGGAGAGTGAAGAACTCCCCATAGGTGAGTAGAGTCTTGCCGATGACTCGCCGAAGATGGAATTTAACGGACTTCACTCCCGCCTCTCATTTTCCTCCGAAGTGTGGAGAGGAGGGTGGATTGAACTTCCACTTGGTTCCATCGTTTGCGAGAAGGTTGCCTATTCGGGCAGATTCTTTACCTGCAATTGAAAACAAATTCTGAAGTTCTGCGTCTGCGCCGACGAAGTTCGTTCCACAGTCGCTGAGGAGTGTTTCGCAGATTCCGCGGCGACCGGTAAAACGTTTGTAGGCTGCTAAAAACCCGTCGGTAGAGTAGTCAGTAGCGAGTTCCAAGTGGATGGCTGACGTCGAGAAACAGACAGAAAGAACAATGTAACTTTTGTAGGATTTTGCCGCCCGCCCTTTCCAAGTTTTTACAGTGAAAGGACCAGCGTAGTCGACGCCAGAGTGGAGAAATGGGCGCGATGGCGTCACTCTCGTGGCTGTAAGCTGTCCCATGAGTTGCTTGGCGGCAACTTTTCGATGACGTGCACACTTGACACATCTCAGGATGTATGAACGCACGGGCACTCTTCCGCCCAAAATCCAATAATCTCGACGAATTAGTGCCGTAGTTACCTGAGTTCCACCATGCAATGAAAATGGAGTCGTCGTTCGACGTCCACTTCTGGAGTTTAAAGCCGCCCGCCGTGCAGAGACCGTCGAGTTGTTTCAGAACTATCTGAGCTTCTTCAAGAGTGTCTGAGCAACCAAAGGCGTCGTCGACGTACATGCCACGGCGGAGAATGTCAACGGCAAGAGGAAAACGATGTCCTTCGTCCTCGATCAGCTGCTTGAGTACACGAAGGGCCAGATATGGTGCCGACGATTGGCCATACGTTACCGTTACCAGTTGATATTCTCTTGGCCTACTGGAGAGATTGGGAGTTCACAAGATCCTTCGAAGGTCCCAATCATCTTGATGTACCAGAATCTGTCTAAACATCTTCTCTATGTCCGCGGAGAAGACAAATTGATACTGCCGCCATCGGAGGACTACGTCAGCCAAGTCTGTTTGTAGCTTCTCTCCGATGTAGAGATGGTCGTTCAGAGACGATCCTTTCTCTGTACGGCAGGAGGCGTTGAATACCACTCGCAGCTGTGTTGTCACGCTGCTTTCCCGGACAACTCCATGGTGTGGCAAATAACACACTGGTTGAGTTCCGTGCTGCGATGCTGGCACGCGTCGCATGTGACCCAGCTTCTCGTACTCGTCAAGAAACTCTTTGTATCGTTGAAAGTAGAGTATGTCTTTTGCGAACTGCTTGGCTAAGCGAGAGAGCATGCGAGAGGCTGGCGTGTGAGAATCTCCGAGATCATCTGGTTCCGTCTTGAAAGGCAGGCGCACGATGTACCTCCCATCGGTGTCTCGTGAATGCGTAGAGGCAAAGTGTGATTCACACTTAGCTTCATCGACGGACAGTTCTAGAGGTAATTTTGACGGCGTTTCTTCTTGGACCCAGAACCGTTCGAGAAGATCATGCAAATCGTTATCGACCGAACATCGGAATCCTTGTGCTGGCGGTTGATGAGATGAATCCTCAATCGACGCGCTTGGACCCGACAATACCCAACCCAAGTTGTTGCGTTGTGCAATTGGAGTGTTCGGTGGTCCTTTGATTAGATCGCTTTCGATTAACCGACCGTGGATGTCAGCGCCAAGGATGAGATCGATTTTACCAGGAGTGAAACAGTCAGGATCCGCCAGTGTTAGACCAGCGAGATGAGGCAAATCGAGGGATTGCATACAGGTGCTCGGTAGATGAGCAGTGAGATCAGGCAAGATGAAGGCATCAACATCACACTTGAAGTCTGAGAGATAATGAGGTTGAATGTTAAATGGAACAATACCTCGAGTGGTTCCAGCATGCTGTGCGCCAATGCCGAGTAACGGTACCGCTGCGCGGCGCCGTGAGAGATGTAGTTTCTGCACTAATGATTCGGATACAAATGAGATCTCTGAGCCTTGATCTAAAAGAGCTCGAGCCTTGAGTACGATACCTTGAGGCGTGTAGACTTGTACGAGAACAGTGGCTAGTAGGACTGATATCCGCTTGCTAGCTTGCCGAGGGAGAGCGTGATGAGAGTTGAATCCATCTTGCTGAGGTGTCGACGTCGCAGACGTCGATTGAGTTGAAGCAGTACTCTCGGAGTTAATAATAGATGTGTGATGACGCGAACTGCATATTCGACAGTTCTTCTGAGAGCGGCATGCCTGGACTTTATGAGGTCCAAGACAGTTGAAGCAGAGACTTTTCTTGACGAGAAGATCACGTCGTTGTGAGACTGTCATTGACAGATAAGCAGAGCATGATGCAATATAATGAGGACCGGAGCACTGGGAACACGTCTGTGAGCCTGTAGAGATAGGTTTTACAACAGGTGATACTGTTGCAGCGTGATTAGAGCGAGCTTTGGCCGAAGTTGTTTGCTTAGGCGGGGAAGAGTATACTTTCAGAGAGCTAGAGCTATTATCAAGACCGCACAACTCCATAGTCCTGGACTGATCCTCAATAAATGCAATCAATGACGCATAAGTCGGGGTATTCTGCGAGGAATGTCTATTCTCGAATGCCTTTCGCGTCGGAATGTCAAGGTTCGTCAATGCCAATGAGAGGAGAATAAAATCAGCCAAATCAGGAATAGCAATAGCCTTGAGTGCCTCAATAGAACTCTTGTGTACACACAGAAAGCTTTGTAAGCTAGAATGAGAATTAGATTTTAGAGGCGTAAACTCTAAGATCTCTTGGATACAGAGACTAGCTAACAAACGTATGTTTTGATAACGAGAAACTAATGTTGCAAATGCCAGAGGATAATTGTCCGAAGAGATGTGAAAGCCAGAAATGGTTGCAAGAGCAGAGTTTTTTAATGTGGAAATCAAATAATGAAACTTCTGATTGTTGTTGAGCTGATCGTTCTCATGAATCAGTGACTTGAACAGGAAATAGTACTCACTCCATTGTTTAAGATCACCGGAGAACATCGAAATGTTGATGGTTGGCAACGAGCTAGCATGGCCTGTTGAAAACGAAGCTTTTGGTGACGCATTGCTAGCCTTTTCTTTAGATACAAGATATAAAGCTTCTGCAGCGTAAAACATTCCCTCGAAACTAGATTGCACTTGTTTAACATCAAGTGGTTGATTTGGCGGTATAACTCGAACATTGATTTCAATAATCCTTGATTGAATTAAATTGAAATCGTCCTCCATCGTCAACATACGATTATAACGAGGTTCTAGAATAGGCACGTCATTGGGTGCGATGATTTAAACGCGTCCAAATGTCGCTGAACACGCTCAAATATTGCCTCTCTCCTGTCTTGAAGTGATTTTCACTCTAATTGTTGTTTTTCCATTGCAACAATACTAATAAACAATAAAATAATATACAATGATAAATAGTTTATGTGTACTTTACCCGGGATTTCAAGAGACACACGCAATAATCGAAGGTAAAATAAACGCGTCGTTGGAATGCAGAAAAATAATAACAATGCACACGTCTCCGGCTCAAGGGACCAAAATGTTGGGTGTAACTTGTTTTGATACCTCTTACACCTCAGGGAGACTTTCTGGAGGCAGTGTGCTTGTTTTATTGAAAAAAAGAGAGAAAACACAAAGAGACTTTACAAATAATAATGACGGTATATTCACCAATAATAAATAATAAATACTTCGAGTTCATAATGCGTACTGATGATATCTGATAACTTTCGAGAGCGATGACTGATCTATGACTGAGAGAATTTAATTCTAATAAGTGACCTGGAGTCGACCTTGCTCGGGCATCCTCGGATGTCCTCGGATATATTCGCATTTTCGCCGAATACTAAGTCGAGACATAAGGGTAGCTTTGTAACAGCTGATATTTATACCACTGTCGCCGCAACACCGTGTGTTGGGAGAACTCAGGATCCGCGTGATATGTGTGTGGGGAGTACCCAGGATTTGCATGATACCGTGTGTGGAGGTAACACAGGATTTGCTTGATACCGTGTGTGAGAACTCAGGATTTGCGTGATACCGTGTGTGGGGATGACTCGGGATCCGCGTGATACCGTGTGTGGGGAGCACTCAGGATGTGCGTGATACCGTGTGTGAGGAGCACTCAGGATTTGCGTGATAATGTGTGTAGGAAGAACTCAGGATCCGCGTGCTACCGTGTGTGAGAAGAACTAAGAATTTGCGTGATACCGTGTGTGAGAACACAGGATTCCTGTGATACCGTGTGTGGGGAGAACTCAGGATCCGCGTGATACCGTGTGTGGGTAGAACTCAGGATTTGCGTGATACCGTGTGTGAGGGAATCTCAGAATCTGCGTGATACCGTGTGGGAAGAGCACTCAGGATTTGCGTGATACCGTGTGTGAGAAGAACTCAGGATTTGCGTGATACCGTGTGTGAGAAAACTCAGGATTTGCGTGATACCGTGTGTGGGGAGAACTCAGGATCCGCGTGATACCGTTTGTGGAGAGCATTCGGGATACGCGTGATACCGTGTGTGGGGAGCATCCGGGATTTGAATGATACCGTGTGTGAGAAGAACTCAAGATTCGCGTGATACCGTGTGTGGAGAGAAGTAACGAACCGCGTGATACCGTGTGTGGGGAAAACCTACGATTTGCTCGATATCGTTCATGGGCAGCACTCAGGATTCGCGTGATACCGTGTGTGGGAGAAACTCAGGATTAGGGCAGGTTAGGTTAGGTTAGGTTAGGTTAGGTTAGGTTAGGTTAGGTTCCCCCCCGGTGGAGATCGCCTTGTCGTGGTGGGGGGGCACACTTGGTTTTATTACCATGTGCTAAACGATCTCCAGACAAACATGAACGTTGACCAAACTCTGGATATTCCCCAG
>OU015466.1:32558781-32560033 GCA_907164805.1 Brachyptera putata | reverse complement strand
TAAAAAAAAAAGAAATACAAAAATTTTAAAAAAAATTGTTAATTGATCCCTTCTATCTGAAAAAACTTTCGACCCGGGAAAGAAAGGGTTTTAATTAAAATATGTTTCACCGCGGCCATGTGTCCTACCCTGTGTCCAGAAAACGGGAAAATTCGAATATGATTCTCGGAAAAGTTTGACAAATAACAATTGTCAATTCATCCCTTCTCATGCATGAAATAACATTTCCAGACCGCTGAGAGCAATGGTTGTAATTAAATAATTGTTTCATCGCGGGCATGTGTCCTACCCTGTGTCCAGAAAACGGGAAAATTCGAAAATGATTTTCGGAAAATTCTGACAAATAACAATTGTCAATTCATTCCTTCTCATGCATGAAATAACATTTTCAGACCGCTGAGAGCAATGGTTGTAATTAAATATATGTTTCACCGCGGGCATGTGTCCCACCCTGTTAACAGAAAACGGGAAAATTCGAATATGATTTTCGGAAAATTCTGACAAATAACAATTGTCAATTCATCCCTTCTTATGCATGAAATAACATTTCCAGACCGCTGAGAGCAATGGTTGTTATTGAATATATGTTTCATCGGGGGCATGTGTCCTACCCTGTGTCCAGAAAACGGGAAAATTCGAATATGATCTTCGGAGAATTCTGACAAATAACAATTGTTAATTGATCCCTTCTCATGCATGAAATAACATTCCCAGAACGCTGAGAGCAATGGTTGTAATTGAATATATGTTTCATCGGGGGCATGTGTCCTACCCTGTGTTCAGAAAACGGGAAAATTCGAATATGATTCTCGGAAAATTCTGACAAATAACAATTGTTAATTGATCCCTTCTTATGCATGAAATAACATTTTCAGACCGCTGAGAGCAATGGTTGTAATTAAATATATGTTTCATCGGGGGCATGTGTCCTATCCTGTGTCCAGAAAACGGGAAAATTCGAATATGATTTTCGGAAAATTCTGACAAATAACAATTGTCAATTCATCCCTTCTTATGCATGAAATAACATTTTCAGACTGCTGAGAGCAATGGTTTTAATCAAATATATGTTTCAACGGGGGCATGTGCGGTACCCTGTGTCCAGAAAACGGGAAAATTCGAATATGATTTACGGAAAATTCTGACAAATAACAATTGTTAATTGATCCCTTCTCATGCATGAAATAACTTTTTCAGACCGCTGAGTGCAATGGTTGTAATTAATGGATGGAAATTGAGATTTTCCGCAATA
>OU015466.1:32453781-32553781 GCA_907164805.1 Brachyptera putata | reverse complement strand
CACCGCCTGCGGCTGTCTGTCACTCGGATGAAGCGTCACAACCGCGTATCTCCTCGCTTGGTATCAGGCCCTCATCCCAAGCGAGGAGGTACTATGTGGTGCGCGGTGAGTGCTGCCGCGACACCACGGTTAGCCGCAGCGACGTCGGCAACACGCCATTGCTAGCACAAGCATTGGAATAGCGTTCGTTTTATCCTTTAGATCCATATTACATAATAATTGATTAATTTTTTACGATGTGCATACATGTTTTCTGGAGTAGACTATAATCATTGAAATTCATGGTACAGTTATTACAACAATGGTTATAATGGTAATAATTTATATAGCAATATATTATACATTAAGCCGCCCCGGTGGCTCAGTCAATTATCGCTAGCGGTAGTAACTGAAGTCACCGTTGGGCGTGGGTTCGAGTCCCGCATAAGGCATGGGTTTTTGTAAACGTCCTTTCATCTATCATCACTTCATAGTTTCATTATCATCCGCTCATTCATACCCCCGTATAACCTAGCTGTTGGTGGGGTCGTTAAGCAGCATTAAAAAAAAAAAAAAAAAAAAAAAAAGTATTTTATCTTGGGATATTTTCGGACAATTAAGATAGATCGTGTTGCTTTGAATTGTGTGAGTTCAAGGTTTAAAGGGTTGCTGAAGGGTTGTCAAGGTTGTTAATGGGGGTTTCAAGTTTGAATTAAAGGATGTTGTGTAAGTGTTCGTCAATGGAGTAGTAACATATCACAGTTGAAAATGCTTTCATCGAGTTTCTGAAAGTCTCTATAGGCGTATAGATGACATATTCCACTCGTATCAGGGAAGAAAAGGTTTGTTATAACCCTACCATTCTTTTTGAAATCATAAAAAATAAAATAAAATCGAAACGTGATACAAAATCATTGTTCCCCAATTAAGGTTATGGATGGAAGATGAGATCGTTTGAACGGGGCACCACAAGGGCGATCTCACCACCTCGAAGAATAATTAAAGTAAAATAATGCATTTAACAAATAATAAATCTTGAATAAAGATAGTAATCAGGGTTAGAAACAATTCAAATATTCAAATTGTGCTTTGCAGATCATTTTTATATTTTCAAATGATTCCTTTCTGCTCTAGTGTTTTCTGAAGAAATCTGATAAAATACGTAAAACAGATTCGATAAAACATTTCTACAGAGTTCTTGCTGCATTTAAAACTCCAATAGTATCTGTTGTATTTCCAGTAGTACCGGTACTTATATGTTTTAAAACAGACCGAGTATAGTAGGCCTATACGTGGAATGAAATCAATGAGCCAAATAATGATGATTGCACGTAATAATAATTATCATACTAGGTTTATAGAGGGTATGCGGCGGTCGCAATCCACGTATTAGTTTTCAGATTTGTACGCATAGCTCCACTTTTATACACTTGATCGAAATTCTGGGTAAAGATTCAAAATAAATAATAAGGGTGAGTAATATTTCATTTTTATTCATCCAGATCATTTGTATAGTTTCAATCTTATATGGCAGTAGGGGCCTATAGGCCGATGTAGAGTTTTTTGAAAATCGGGTATTTCATAAGCGATTTATTTATCACCATAATTGAAATATAATAGGCCTATGTATTTGAAATATATTAATTATATATTATAACTTACTTACGTTATATTATTATTTTAAAATAATAAGTTCAATTTGTTCAATTTTGTGTTTTTTCGTCGATATGATAATTATTCATAACTATTTTTTTCTAATTCATTATTATTATTTATTAATTGTATCACTTCATTACGGTAATTTAATATCTCATTTCATAATTACAAATGGTGACTTTAGTAAGTTGGTCCTTCTTGTTCATTCAATGTCAAGATGAACAGCAAAACAGCCATCATAAATAAATAGGCCTATATGGTATTATTCGGATATTTAATTTAGCGCGTTATGCAATACGATTTCCCTTGTTTAGTTCATCTATTTTCTGTATTTGACATCTCAATTTTATTTATTCAACTTGGTATGGTATTAAACTTTCTCTTGATTACTTTAAAAAATATATTGATCTTCTATTAAGTTTGATAGTAAACTTCAAACAATGTATTGATTCTTTATAGTGTCCCATTCTTATTCATCAGTTATAACTTGATGTAAATAATTATTTACATCGACAAATTGATATTGTTTTCTCCATTTTGAAAATATTATGAATTAATATATATATATATATATATATATATATATATATATATATATTAATATATAACATATATAAGCTTATATATTAATATATATATATATATATATATATATATATATATATATGTTTCTAAGCTTATATATGAATACTCTCCGCCCTCCTCTTACTGTAGATCTATTGGCGTCGGTGAATGATGTTTGAGAGCAGACCAGAAGACAGGTAGGTTATTTGTCCTATTACGTGTTTTGGATTGTGGGAGGGAAGCGATCGAGGCCTCCCAAACGACAACGGGTAACCACTGAAAATCTGTCATGACAGTCAACCGCGGCGAGATTCGAACCCAGGTCTCCTAAATGATGGTTCAGACCATTTCAATTCTGGATTACCGTTACTAAAGTGAGTACTTGACTTTATTTTTAAATAGTCCTTCGGGAAAGTAACACAAAATTAATTATTTGACTAGTATTGAAACTCAATCATAAAATTCTATCGCCTTCCATTATTTATACATTCCTGATAGCCACGGTGGAGATAGGAGGATCCATTCCTATTGCAGTAGAATGGGGTAACTCTGGGCTGACCCGGCATTTGTCATTTCAAACAAGATAACCACCACCTACTAGAACAACTATTAATTATTAAAACATATTTGTAACAACATGTCCGATGCGGTACACATGTTGTTTTTAGGGCGTGCGTACTCGAAATAAATTGTATGATTACACACATGTCGAATACAATCGATAAAAGTAGATGGATACTGCAAGTCGTCCCAATAAGTGTTACACCGTTTACCTAGTTGCAACAACAATTTACAAGTGACAAACTATAAATAGGCCTACTTTTTACATACTCGCGGGTAGCTTCCTATTGGCTCATTTTAGTCCCATTGAAAAACTCAACTCCAATTCAATTCTCGCGTACGGGTATTGGATTCATTTTTAAGGAAATAATATTTAACATTACAAAAATATATTAAATCTATAATTACAAAATGTCGCTAGTCTGAATATTTTATCTTTTGAATCGTGCTGTTGTTACTTGACTTGGCGAAATTAATTAATAAACCATCAATGAAAAATTAATAAAATCATTATGTATCCAATTCCCACGATTTGAATGTTGTAAATAATGTTCTGCCCTCGCTCGTGCTTGAATGTGGTGTTGGGTGGGGGGGGTGTGTGCGTAGCCTGGCTTGTAACAACAAGTTGTAGGTCCACGTCGGGTACCAGGGTACCATGAGGCGCGAGGAACGGTACGTGAGGCTGTAAGGCAGCCAGCCTCGACAGCGCTACCGTCTCGGACGGATCGGTCTAGAGACCCCGGTTCGATCCCCGGCCTCACTGAGCTGATCCGTGCTTTCCGCAACCCAACACAACAAATATGTTTCCCTCTTTTTAAAAAATGTACGTCGATCTACGAATAAACACACACTAAAAAATTTTTTTGGGAGATATTGTGAAAATAACTTCGAAAATGTGCTTAATGATTAAGATATTTAAAATAACTTTGAAAATGTCCATATTGATTAAAATATTGAAAATAGCATCGGAAATATCCAAAATGATTCGATTATTGCACTCCAAAATTGTATGTATCGCAAAAATCACTTAAAAAACGACCATATTACAAACAATTCACTGCGAGTCTCTGCCGCCCCCTTTTAGCTCAAAGCTGGTATCCGGTGGGCGGTCATTTCATTCCCCCCCCCCCTCCCCCTTGTTGCACAATCTCGTATTCATCTCAATTCGACTCGGCCTTACATACAAGAATACGTCATCAATACACTGACAGAAGTTCAATGAATTCAAATGTAAAACTGTAAAAAAAATCCTACAATTTTTGACATTAATTTTGACAACTGAACCAACGTTCTGCCTTATTACAAGTCAATACAAATTACAAAATAAAAAAAATCAATAAATTAAAATATGTATGTATACTTGATATATGAGGCATTTAGCCGTATTTGATAATAAATGCATGAAATTGTGTAATGAACTGAAATTTGTGAGATAAAATGACAAAATAAATAGACATCAACATTCTTCCTTGTATATGCAGAGAATGAATAGAAAAACATTATGTTTAATTATGGGTATAGGCCTATACCTATACGAACACGCTTTATTATTTGTTACAACTTGTTTTAGGGTGGTCGATATTCATTAGAAAGTTAATTGACTTTTTGTCACTACATTTCGGTACTAATCTCTATTAAATGGTTTTGAATTCATTAAAACATGTCTACAGCCTCGCGATAATCCCCCAATAGCCAAGCTTTTGGTGGGGTCGTCATCAAGCAAACAATAGTGGTACTTGGGCGACCCCCCCCCCCCCCCCACAGTCCATAATGCTAGAATGCAAACGCCTTTAACTATCGACTATAACATGAATCACATATAACTATTAGTTATTTCCAAATCTAAACAATAATAAAATCAATAACAAGAACCAGATAGCAAAATTGATAACAATATGAAATTATGAGTTATTGGCGAAAAATATTCGTGTTTTCCCCATCAGAATTTGGATAACTTCTTTCTGCTTTGAACTGATTTGATACCGTTCAAAACTTCATCAAAAAAGATCATAAGAAAATGATATTTCTGTCTAAATCGACACTTATTCGTTCTCAATATGAAGAAAACTGAGTTCAAAAATACCACACATTAACTTTATTTAAATCTAAATTTAATCCTTGCTTATTACTAATCTAATTGCTTTAACTAAGTGATGGATTTGTCTATCAAATAGGTCTAATGGGGGTATTTTTCCTCGACCAGTAGGCCTATGGGGGGCTATTCGGTATTTGAACAAAATGTCTGTCTCCCACATTATTAGAATATTCATATCTCATACCGTTCGAATGTGCGCCTAATTAACAAAAAACTGACATTTTGCTAAATCGACTTTTGGAATTTTTGAATTTTTGGAAATATGGTCATTTTGTAAGTGAATTTTGCGGATTAGAAGCAGCATTGGAGTTTTGTAATTGAACCATTATGGAGATTTCCGAAGTTATTTTATAAAATCTTAATCAATATGGACATTTTTGAAGCTATTTTCGTGATTTCTCCCAGTAGTATATTTAATTGTGTGTTTATTTGTAGGTCAAAATATATTTTTTTTCAAGGAAAGATCAATTATTTGTGGGCCACGCACCCCACCTTGGACCCCCACCGACGTCCCTGTTAATGACTAGTATTGAAAATAATAATAAGGCTTGTTTTACGAACTGATAGTTAGCGAATCAACTTTTTTAAATCACCCTTGGATACTTTGTTTCTTCATACCTCAACTAATAAATAGTGAACCGATTGTTGTTAAACCGGCAGTGCAAATCAATCAATAGTGGTACGAGAGTGACCTCTCGCATGTCTGCTGCCCTGGTCGGCATTGCGGCAATGTGAGGACTTGCAGCACACACACGGCTCACACACATGGCCGTGCACACACACTGACACATGCGACATCACACGCGCTACCTAGCGGCGTCAAGAACAACTACACGCTCGCTGGTGCCTTGTCACACATCGTCATCAATTATGAAATATGCTATTCTGCCGAAACTCGGCGAAGTGAGTTTTAGTCATCTATTATTTTCAACTGTATTTCGGCCGCATTTGAGTGAATGTTTTACAATAAAATAAGTAAATTGCTTTGATTTTCAATTTCAATGCGTATTTTCAGAATATGATCATCTAAATTTGTCGATGACTATTTTAATTCATTTCTATAATGGTAATTCAACTTCTGTTGTTTCTTCCAGTGCAGGTAATAAACCCTTTAAGCTAGATCCTTGGAGAGGCTCGGACCTCTCACCGCAACGAAGTTAGTACTGAGGATAACGTAGCGGGGTAAAAAGCTCTCTCACTCTCCTTGACAAAGACTTTAGTTTAGTTTTAGTTTAGACTTTAGTTTTAGTTAGGTTAGTTGCGTATGTAGTATAGCCAGGCGTGGATATACTTGTTGTGACCGTAATGGTACTCGTACTATAGTAATGCATTATGCCAAACGCAATATACAATAATATATGCCCACAGCTATTGTAGAATTAACCTTCCCCAGGTTAAACCACAGTAATTATTACTTTCTATTCAAATAGTTCATTCAAATTTGGGCTCTGGTTTATTATGGGCTATATGCCTGGTTCACCCGTTAGGTTGGAAGCAATCAGAAATAGTCCAACGGAGCTACCAAGGTAAGCTGCTGGTAAGCACCAAGAGAATGAATATTATAATGGAAGAAATAGTGATACAGTACAACCTTGATAGTACGACGCTCGATACAACGACGATCGCGATAGAACGTCGTTTTGAGATAGTCCCGGCCAATCCCCATAAGACTCAATGTTATTTTATTTTGTTAGTACGACGCTCATTATAACGACGATCGCGATAATACGACGATTAAAATGGTCCCCACAGTATCAAAAATGCAATTACTACGACGAATTAATTGCAAAAAGTAACAATCAATAATAATATGTACACTTCGTTGCAAAGATGCAGTCAAGCTCAAGCTCACGACTCGCCTCACGCGCTCTCCTCTCTCCAGCCCGCGGGTAGGAAAAATCCTACCCGCCGACACACCTAATACATAATAATAATTATTGTTATATTTATAACTGTACTGACTACAACATAAATGTCAATTGTTGACGATAATACAGTATCTTATTGTAATTAATTTTCCTAAATCCTTCATCTTCCTATAATTAAAAAAAAGGGATAAATTTCATTTATAACGACGATCGCGATAATACGACGATTTAACTGACGCCCCTGAACGTCGTACTATCGAGGTTGTGCTGTATTTCATACTCTAACTTTGTATGATGTAAATATTGCCACTCGGGATAAAGCCTGTCAAATGTATAGAGATTATACTGTTATTATTATTAACAAGTGAAATTGATAATTAGTTTTTTCATGTTGGGTTTAACGACGCACTGTATACCTGACCAAGATCAAATGGTGTCGGATAAATGATTAATGAGATGATAGAATTTAGTGAAACAGCTCTGTTAAAATAAGACGAACTAATCCGCGTGTAGTAAATTAATAGCGTTCAAGTTACATTATTTTATATTTTATCCATGAAGTATTTAATGAATGTAGATTTTATTTAGTACGTTGAGTATCATATAGCAATAGAGAGCAATAATAAAATCAAGCAATTTGTTTTGTTATTTTTTAAAAGTACCAGTAATTGAAGTTGCAATATTTATAATATTGTGATAAAACAACTTCTTGAAGACAGTTGTATTTGCAAGAAATTTAATTCATAATATTCAACATTCTTTTTCTACAAAAATGAATTTGAATCATTATTTGGAATAATCAATCTCTCTGAATCGTACATTAGATACAACCCTGCTTATTAATATTTTAGATACCGGTAGGCCTACTGTAGATGATTAAATACAAATCTGTATAATTTATTCAGATTTCACTGCCTTTAAGTCATTCAAGCTAAATAGAAAAATTTCAAAAAGAACGTCCGTGAATTCAAATCTAACGAAAATCTATTATATTTAAGATCGAGTACCGTTTTAAGAATTGTCGAGATACTAGTAATGCTATTCTAGCCAACAATAAGTTCAGGCAATCAAACCTACATGCTTGGAAATTGTAAATGTACAACAAATCAAGAAAGCACACAGAACTCTGCTAGGTGTTAAATCAGTATTGTCTTACCTTAAGAAGTCTGGTCGTCAGCTCTGTATCGTTGACTGGCGTAATGACTCTACGTTAATATTTACACACCTTGCTTGTGCAAGTATTCAAACCAATGACAATATTTCACTCGAGTCCTTCTCGGCAGAAGAACTAGTTAACTCTCGACCGTGAAGCTATCTTTAGGTGACTGAACACAACACGTTCAAGCCAAAGAAACCTTACACTGAATTTAACATCGTGCAGACAAATCTAAGACCGTACAAGTGAGTTTACGAATGTTCTCGACCGTGAGGTCTAGTCGCGTGTCTCGGACCGTGAGACTTGTCGGGAGTTTAACTAACGTCACATGAACAGCTGACTGGAGGGGAACTGCTTGTACAATTATTGGAGATTATTCTCTGTCTTTAATCCCACGGGGAAGTTCCAGCGTTAAAGTTATCGACCTGAACGAGCCTGCGGAGGCAAACGCGACTGGATACAAGATGTTATTCACGAGCTAACCTACGAGTGAGGCTCGATGCAACGACAAGTTAGGCTTACACACGAGAACACCTGTAGATACTCACCAGAGGCCACCAGTCCTGGAAAGAGACAGAAAAAGATCAAGTTATTCTACTGCAAATAAATAAAATTAAATAACTTCAAAATAATAATAATTTGTTATTACTCAATCTATTTATGATTATTTTTTTATTCACATTGCTTACTCTACAATATACTGTATTGATAATTTTTGTGCATGGTTTTAAAGTCCTCAAGTCTTCAAGCCGTAGACACGATGCCAGTAGATTACGTTGACTTCTAGTAAAGATTTATACATGGAAGCTAAGTGATATTCTTACCTCTCTTGGGTCGAATGGTGTCCTTCCTTCGTCAGAGTTGTTTGGTCACTGGCCCTCAGCTGTCTTGTTCCAACGTTCGCCATGAAACAGAAAAAATGTTGGAGTAGGATTATTAGTACGACTAGACTACCTATAATGCAACACCACTCTCAGGGGCAGAGCCTACTAGATTCAAGTTATACTCTCCCCTCAGTCGGGTAACTCAGCAGCTCTCTTATCGTAGCTGATTCCATCTCTTGATCAAACATTGCTGGATTGTTCACCATGAAACAGAAGAACAAACAGTGTTAGTTAGACTACTATTACTAGCTAGGACTACTAATACTAGATTCATGCTCTCAACTCTAAAGGGTCACTCAACAGCTCTCTCATCGTAGCTGATTCCAACTATTTCGATCAAACATTGCTGGATCGTCCAAGATGAAATAGAGATAACGTTGGAGTATGGTTGGACGGCCAACCACACACAGTGTCTCGACTACCTAATGCAACACCACTCTTAGAAACAGAGCCTACTAGATTCATACTCTCAACTCTAAAGGGTCACTCAACAGCTCTCTCATCGTAGCTGATTCCGTCTCTTGATCAAACATTGCTGGAACGTTCCACATGAAACAGAAAAACAAACAGTGTTAGTTAGACTACTATTACTAGCTAGGACTACTTATACTAGATTCATGCTCTCAACTCTGTAGGGTCACTCAACAGCTCTCTCATCGTAGCTGATTCCGTCTCTTGATCAAACATTGCTGGAACGTTGAACATGAAACAGAAAAACAAATAGTGTTAGTTAGATTACTATTTCTAGCTAGGACTAGTAATACTAGATTCATGCTCTAAACTCTAAAGGGTCACTCAACAGCTCTCTCACAGTAGCTGATTCCAACTATTTCGATCAAACATTGCTGGATCGTCCAAGATGAAATAGAAATAACGTTGGAGTATGGTTGGACAGCCAACCACACACAGTGTCTCGACTACCTAATGCAACACCACTCTTAGAAACAGAGCCTACTAGATTCATGCTCTCAACTCTGTAGGGTCACTCAGTAGCTCTCTCACCGTAGCTGATTCCATCTCTTGATCAAACATTGCTGGATCGTCCAAGATGAAATAGTAATGATGTTGGAGTATGGTTGGACGGCCAACCACACACAGAGTCTCGACTACCTAATGCAACACCACTCTTAGAAACAGAGCCTACTAGATTCATGCTTACAACTCTGTAGAGTCACTCAGCAGTTCTCTCGTCGTAGCTGATTCCATCTCTTGATCAAACACTGCTGGGAAGTTCCACATGAAACAGAACAACAAACAGTGTTAGTTAGACTACTATTACTAGCTAGGACTACTTATACTAGATTCATGCTTACAACTCTAACGGGTCACTCAACAGCTCTCTTATCGTAGCTGATTACAACTATTTCGATCAAACATAGCTGGATCGTCCAAGATGAAATAGAAATAACGTTGGAGTATGGTTGGACGGCCAACCACACACAGTGTCTTTACTACCTTATGCAACACCACTCTTAGAAACAGAGCCTACTAGATTCATGCTCTCAACTCTGTAGGGTCACTCAACAGCTCTCTTATCGTAGCTGATTCCATCTCTTGATCAAACATTGCTGGATCGTCCAAGATGGAATAGAAATAACGTTGGCGTATGGTTGGACGGCCAACCACACACAGTGTTTCGACTACCTAATGCAACACCACTCTTAGAAACAAAGCCTACTAGATACATGCTTACAACACTGTAGGGTCACTTAGCAGCTCTCTCACCGTAGCTGATTCCGTCTCTTGATCAAACATTGCTGGAACGTTCCACATGAAACAGAAAAACAAACAGTGTTAGTTAGATTACTATTACTAGCTAGGACTCCTAATACTAGATTCATGCTCTCAACTCTGTAGTGTCACTCAACAGCTCTCTTATCGTAGCTGATTACAACTATTTCGATCAAATATTGCTGGATCGTCCAAGATGAAATAGAAATAACGTTGGAGTATGGTTGGACGGCCAACCATACACAGTGTCTCGACTACCTAATGCAACACCAATCTAAGAAACAGAGCCTACTAGATTCATGATCACAACTCTGTAGGGTCACTCAGCAGCTCTCTTATCGTAGCTGATTCCATCTCTTGATCAAACATTGCTGGATCGTTCCACATGAAACAGAAAAACAAATAGTGTTAGTTAGATTACTATTACTAGCTAGGACTACTTATACTAGATTCATGCTCTCAACTCTGTAGGGTCACTCAACAGCTCTCTTATCGTAGCTGATTCCAACTATTTCGATCAAACATTGCTGGATCGTCCAAGATGAAATAGAAATAACGTTGGAGTATGGTTGGACGGCCAACCACACACAGTGTCTCGACTACCTAATGCAACACCACTCTTAGAAACAGAGCCTACTAGATTCATGCTTACAACTCTGTAGGGTCACTCAACAGCTCTCTTATCGTAGCTGATTCCATCTCTTGATCAAACATTGCTGGAACGTTCCACATGAAACAGAAAAACAAACAGTGTTAGTTAGATTACTATTACTAGCTAGGACTACTTATACTAGATTCATGCTCTCAACTCTGTAGGGTCACTCAACAGCTCTCTTATCGTAGCTGATTACAACTATTTCGATCAAACATTGCTGGATCGTCCAAGATGAAATAGAAATAACGTTGGAGTATGGTTGGACGGCCAACCACACAGTGTCTCGACTACCTAATGCAACACCACTCTTAGAAACAGAGCCTACTAGATTCATGCTCTCAACTCTGTAGGGTCACTCAACAGCTCTCTCATCGTAGCTGATTCCATCTCTTGATCAAACATTGCTGGAACGTTCCACATGAAACAGAAAAACAAACAGTGTTAGTTAGACTACTATTACTAGCTAGGACTACTTATACTAGATTCATGCTCTCAACTATGTAGGGTCACTCAACAGCTCTCTTATCGTAGCTGATTCCAACTATTTCGATCAAACATTGCTGGATCGTCCAAGATGAATAGAAATAACGTTGGAGTATGGTTGGACGGCCAACCACACACAGTGTCTCGACTACCTAATGCAACACCACTCTTAGAAACAGAGCCTACTAGATTCATGCTTACAACTCTGTAGGGTCACTCAGCAGCTCTCTCACCGTAGCTGATTCCATCTCTTGATCAAACATTGCTGGAACGTTCCACATGAAACAGAAAAACAAACAGTGTTAGTTAGACTACTATTACTAGCTAGGACTACTTATACTAGATTCATGCTCTCAACTCTAAAGGGTCACTCAACAGCTCTCTCATCGTAGCTGATTCCAACTATTTCGATCAAACATTGCTGGATCGTCAAAGATGAAATAGAAATAACGTTGGAGTATGGTTGGACGGCCAACCACACACAGTGTCTCGACTACCTAATGCAACACCACTCTTAGAAACAGAGCCTACTAGATTCATGCTTACAACTCTGTAGGGTCACTCAACAGCTCTCTCATCGTAGCTGATTCCATCTCTTGATCAAACATTGCTGGATCGTTGCACATGAAACAGAAAAACAAACAGTGTTAGTTAGATTACTATTACTAGCTAGGACTACTAATACTAGATTCATGCTCTCAACTCTAAAGGGTCACTCAACAGCTCTCTCATCGTAGCTGATTCCATCTCTTGATCAAACATTGCTGGATCGTCCAAGATGAAATAGAAATAACGTTGGAGTATGGTTGGACGGCCAACCACACACAGTGTCTCGACTACCTAATGCAACCCCACTCTCAGAAACAGAGCCTACTAGATTCATGCTCTCAACTCTATAGGGTCACTCAACAGCTCTCTCATCGTAGCTGATTCCAATTATTTCGATCAAACATTGCTGGATCGTCAAAGATGAAATAGAAATAACGTTGGAGTATGGTTGGACGGCCAACCACACACAGTGTCTCGACTACCTAATGCAACACCACTCTTAGAAACAGAGCCTACTAGATTCATGCTCTCGACTCTGTAGGGTCACTCAACAGCTCTCTCATCGTAGCTGATTCCATCTCTTGATCAAACATTGCTGGAACGTTCCACATGAAACAGAAAAACAAACAGTGTTAGTTAGATTACTATTACTAGCTAGGACTACTACTACTATAAATTCATGCTCTCAACTCTAAAGGGTCACTCAACAGCTCTCTTATCGTAGCTGATTACAACTATTTCGATCAAACATTGCTGGATCGTCCAAGATGAAATAGAAATAACGTTGGAGTATGGTTGGACGGCCAACCACACACAGTGTCTGGACTACCTAATGCAACACCACTCTTAGAAACAGAGCCTACTAGATTCATGCTCTCAACTCTGTAGGGTCACTCAACAGCTCTCTCATCGTAGCTGATTCCATCTCTTGATCAAACATTGCTGGAACGTTCCACATGAAACAGAAAACAAACAGTGTTAGTTAGATTACTATTACTAGCTAGGACTACTACTACTAGATTCATGCTCTCAACTCTGTAGGGTCACTCAACAGCTCTCTCATCGTAGCTGATTACAACTATTTCGATCAAACATTGCTGGATCGTCCAAGATGAAATAGAAATAACGTTGGAGTATGGTTGGACGGCCAACCACACACAGTGTCTCGACTACCTAATGCAACACCACTCTTAGAAACAGAGCCTACTAGATTCATGCTCTCAACTCTGTAGGGTCACTCAACAGCTCTCTCATCGTAGCTGATTCCATCTCTTGATCAAACATTGCTGGAACGTTCCACATGAAACAGAAAAACAAATAGTGTTAGTTAGACTACTATTACTAGCTAGGACTACTTATATTATAAATTCATGCTCTCAACTCTAAAGGGTCACTCAACAGCTCTCTTATCGTAGCTGATTCCATCACAAAGGATCTTTTACACTTTCAATTAATTTAACTGCAATCAAATGAAAATCCTGTATCAATTTCAAATAATGTCATTGATATGGTTTATAAATATCATAATATTATTCCGATCAAATTATCAGTAAGGCCCATTTATTCATTTCATTCTATGTAGCCTATATTGTGAGAATTTTCAACCATATAATTTGAACTAAATTTCATTTTGCATGCCTATCTGTATAGGCCTACACATATCACAACATTTTATTAGCAGGTTTCAAATGGAGAATAATTCGATATATCACTTTCTCTCATTTGAGGCAGGTTGATGATAGTTTAGGATCCAATGGACTTGGCAACATCTCACGAGCTTGCTGCAAACCAGAAATAATGCATAATACTAGCAGACCTACAGAAGATTTACAACTATTCTTATAGGCTAAACAGCTCCAGTTCTTGGCCCAAGTAGGTGCTATCTACTGAAACAAACATATCCAAATTAACAGATTAACATGTCCATTCAATGCATATTACACAACAATGCTAAACAATGCAGTTGCTACTGCATCACAGTTTATAGGCCTAGGCATAGCCTTGCGATTGATGAACCATACAATGACAAATGAAGACAGCTAGGCATATTTATCTATAAACTTCCATAGCAAAAAAAGTATTGTTATTTTTCTCCTGTGAGAAAAATATATATGTCTTCCATTACTTGAATACCGTGAAAGACAAATGTATTATAAAAGTAAGAGGCATATGACTAGTACAGGTGCTAGCTAGACCTGAAAGAGTTACCATCAACTTCCCATAAGCTGACAACATCATACAATCTCTGTAATTTCCTTCCAATATGATCAATTCCTTTCTATTCCGTAGGATCTAGGGCCAGTTGTGCTGCAAGTTTGCTTGCCTCCTCATCATTCCTTCTTTCTTCTATCCAAAAGGTGACTGTAACATATTCGACTTAGAATAGACCCTACACAACAATGTTAGTTGAGTTAATATACCAAATAGGCGTACAAGATATCATCAACAGGCGGCTCAATGGCCAAGTTTCAACACAGATTGCACTTGATTTATCTAATATCCCGGCTGTTAAATACTGGCATATGCTTGTGAGAATTCACCAGAATACAATTATCATACCTTTTCACTTCTTTCCTCGCCGATGTCATCTTATTTCTCCAATCTACTTGTTGAAATCAAACCAACAAGTTGCCGAATTGAAACGAAAAGATCAAAGAAAAAGTTGGTGGCGCGAGTATAGTGTCTTGACCAATAGGAACGGAGGATTTCAGTCACGTGGGGTAGATGGACCAATCAGAGACGTATCTGAAACCGGAAATAGATTTAGAATATTCATTTCCGTAATGATTCTAACGGGTGCGTTCATAATTGATAAAAAAACTTGGAAAACGCTATACTTGTACCGCGTGTATTACAAATAAAATGTTCAAAACTGTGGAAATCTAGGCCTACCGTTTTTTAATTTTTCTCCCAAACGGTTTCACAGATTTCCATGAAAATTTCAAAACTTGTTAATTATTATGTAGCTAGTAGTGACTAATACATAGAATTAAAGTTAACTTTAATTTAGAATTTAATTAAATTGATTTAAAAATTTTGAGACACCATGGCTTTTTTATGTGGCATTTTGTAGCCAGTTTATATTAATAGGGATCTCATAAATTTAGTAGACATTTTAGCTTATAAAGGGATATATATTTGCAGCTTAATCATTTATATGGATCTTTAGACCTTTCATGTCATTTTTCAACATTTGTATTGGACTTTTGTGCAGCTGTTTATACGTAGTAGGCCTATATATTCTTCTAATATTTCATTTACTGTACGAGAGGGCTTTGAAATATGACAGTTCTCAGTGAGTCTGGAAAAAAGCTATTCACAAAGCAAAAGTTGAATATGTTAAGAACTTTTGCAACTATTTCTGACTTGATTTTTCTAAATGATTCGGCCCACCACTTTAATGTAATAAGAATCACAAGCGAATTTTCTTTTATTTCCATAATATATTTCAAGACTTCTTATTTATTTATTTATTTACTAGTGTTTTCATTCAGTGGGAATAATACTCTGTATACAGGTATAGTGAGAATAGAGCGGAAGCCCATAGCAACATGTGCCTCACTACCTGCATAAAAATATATAGACGAGTACAAAAAATCAAAAATTAATAATAGCAAATGAAATTAAAATTAAAATAACTAAATATGAAACATAAATGCCTAGCAAAATCTCTAATCTAACAACTGTGAAGTTTCAAGTAAGTAAATTGGGTAAAAATGTTCCAAGTTGTTCACAGAAATGTATTTAAAAAAATCCGTTCTCATACTGACAGGTAAAGAGTTATAAAAAGTGCCGCAGATATATTGATCCTTCTATTAAAGAATATTTTATACTGATATCAGGTTTTGAAGATGTTTGAGTGCTTTTGATCTTATAGTTAGTAACGATTTTACTCCCCAATTTAAGATGATTAGAAAACAAGATAATACTTGTTTCAAAGTCACAGCCGGAACTTGAGTGTGCTGCTAAACGCAGTAGGGTGGACGAAAGATGACAAGAAACAGCTACCGGTATAATCAATGGAGCGTGTTTTTAACGGATGTCATTGTTGAATATAAACTGAAGAGGACCTATCGCTATTTGCTCTGAGCTGGTCCCGGTTAATTCCTGTCCACAAATCAACAATCACTGCTATCTGGATATGTACAATAACTCTCTTGGCTTTGAATCACCAAGTGGCCGTGAAACAACCCACTGGTTCCATTGTTATGCATTGCTTCAAGTTTATGGTGAGTTAATTTTGCATCGTTTATATTTGAACAAGGTTTCACTACTAGGTATAAGTATATAGGCCCACTATAGATACCAACTAACTTATAACTAGGTTTAAACTATAGACACACTAGTGTTTCGGTCAAAATTAGAACTATCTCGTTTTCTTGTCATAACTTCTGAACCGACAGAGATATCATCAAAGTACCAATCCAATATAAACACATTTTCTTTAATATCTTACTGTTATTATTGATATTGAAGAAAAATAGCACTGACCTTATTTTCAAATATTCACAAATCACATGTAGCAGCTAAAACAACTGAATATTTAGCTCTACCTGTGAAAATGTCCGAGTCCAATTATAATAATAATGTAGGTCCCTCATTCTGAACGCAATAAAGACATCTGCGTTGATACGATGACAGCATTTTGATTCATTCAACCGTTCAAATCTTATTATCAAATCCCTGTAGGCCTATCTGGCTCAATCGACTTTCATGCACTCTTGAAACTAGCTTCCAATTTGATGTATTTCATCTCAAGACTTTGTTATAAAACATTGGATACTGTATTATCATAAAGTATTCTATTATTACGGTGGTCTAAATTGATATCAAAACTTCAAACCTAATCTCAGAAGCAAGGTACAGGCCTAGTTATATGGAAGACCTTTGTGCCAGTGGCAAGGACATGAGAAACGAAGAGTCGATCATTGTTGCAAGAGAAAAGATATCTTGTCAAATCAATTATTAATATTTACCAAACCCATCCAATACTTTAATAGTTAATACGGTACTTAATTGTTCAATAGTGATCATTTTTAATACCGGTACCTTTCCTTCCTTACAGACTTTAATACACCTACACTACGAGCAAGTAATAGGACAAGAAGCCTAATATAGAAGTGAAAAGTACCGTTTCATGCTATCGTAATATGTTTAAAGTTAATTGTATTCGGAATATTTGTGTAATAGTCACGATCATCAATATAATATTGATGATCGTATTCATGAACTTCCCAGAGAAGCATTACAGTGTGGACGAGCCAGACTTTCCTCCGCAGCTTTACGCTGTGGACCTTATGCCTCCCTCGCTCCGGGCTGATGATCTCGAGCTGGACTTCCACGAGCCGATCCGAGGAGAAGACAACATTATCTTCCTGGAGACGTCGTGTGCGGCGCCAAATGACCAGCCAATCAGCGCCCACTTCCAGCCGGAGCTACGACTCTCGTATCTACAAGCCTGCGCCATAGAGTCGGCGGCCAAGACCAACACAAACTCCACGGTCAGTTGAAATGCTAGCTTCTTATTTCAAATATCGAGCCCTATACTGTTCCCATTTGATTGGTACATAAATAATATAAATTATTGCAATTGTCAACAGGTTACGCGACTAAAAGAACTGTACCAATATTCATAAATAACATTACATAATATAATAATGTGTTTTTAGATGAGCGTTAGCAAAGATTTCCATCCCACTCTTATGGAGCTTTATCTCTGTATATTTTGGTTTGTTTGTAACTCAACAGCTCTCTCATCGTAGCTGATTCCAACTATTTCGATCAAACATAGCTGGATCGTCCAAGATGAAATAGAGATAACGTTGGAGTATGGTTGGACGGCCAACCACACACAGCGTCTCGACTACCTATTGCAACACCACTCTTAGAAGCAGAGCCTACTAGATTCATGCTCTCAACTCTAAAGGGTCACTCAGCAGCTCTCTCATCGTAGCTGATTCCATCTCTTGATCAAACATTGCTGGATCGTCCAAGATGAAACAGAAAAACAAACAGTGTTAACTAGATTACTATTTCTAGCTAAGACTAGTAATACTAGATTCATGCTCTCAACTCTAAAGGGTCACTCAACAGCTCTCTCATCGTAGCTGATTCCAACTATTTCGATCAAACATTGCTGGATCGTCCAAGATGAAATAGAAATAACGTTGGAGTATGGTTGGATGGCCAACCACACACAGCGTCTCGACTACCTAATGCAACACCACTCTCAGAAACAGAGCCTTTCAGATTCATGCTCTTAACTCTGTAGGGTCACTCAGCAGCTCTCTCATCGTAGCTGATTCCGTCTCTTGATCAAACATTGCTGGATCGTCCAAGATGAAATAGAAATAACGTTGGCGTATGGTTGGACGGCCAACCACACACAGTGTCTCGACTACCTAATGCAACACCACTCTTAGAAACAGAGCCTACTAGATTCATGCTCTCAACTCTGTAGAGTCATTCAGCAGCTCTCTCATCGTAGCTGATTCCATCTCTTGATTAAACATTGCTGGGACGTTGAATATGAAACAGAAAAACAAACAGTGTTGGTTAAATTACTATTACTAGCTAGGACTAGTAATACTAGATTCATGCTCTCAACTATGTAGGGTCACTCAGCAGCTCTCTTATCGTAGCTGATTCCGTCTCTTGATCAAACATTGCTGGAACGTTCCACATGAAACAGAAAAACAAACAGTTTTAGTTACTATTACTAGCTAGGACTACTTATACTAGATTCACGCTCTCAACTCTAAAGGGTCACTCAACAGCTCTCTTATCGTAGCTGATTCCAACTATTTCGATCAAACATTGCTGGATCGTCCAAGATGAAATAGAAATCGACTACCTAATGCAACACCACTCTTAGAAACAAAGCCTACTGGATTCATGCTCTCAACTCTGAAGGGTCACTCAACAGCTCTCTCATCGTAGCTGATTCCAATTATTTCGATCAAACATTGCTGGATCGTCAAAGATGAAATAGAAATAACGTTGGAGTATGGTTGGACGGCCAACCACACACAGTGTCTCGACTACCTAATGCAACACCACTCTTAGAAACAGAGCCTACTAGATTCATGCTCTCGACTCTGTAGGGTCACTCAACAGCTCTCTCATCGTAGCTGATTCCATCTCTTGATCAAACATTGCTGGAACGTTCCACATGAAACAGAAAAACAAACAGTGTTAGTTAGATTACTATTACTAGCTAGGACTACTTATATTATAAATTCATGCTCTCAACTCTAAAGGGTCACTCAACAGCTCTCTTATCGTAGCTGATTACAACTATTTCGATCAAACATTGCTGGATCGTCCAAGATGAAATAGAAATAACGTTGGAGTATGGTTGTACGGCCAACCACACACAGTGTCTGGACTACCTAATGCAACACCACTCTTAGAAACAGAGCCTACTAGATTCATGCTTACAACTCTGTAGAGTCACTCAACAGCTCTCTCATCGTAGCTGATTCCGTCTCTTGATCAAACATTGCTGGGACGTTGAACATGAAACAGAAAACAAACAGTGTTTGTTAGATTACTATTACTAGCTAGGACTACTTATACTAGATTCATTCTCTCAACTCTGTAGGGTCACTCAACAGCTCTCTTATCGTAGCTGATTACAACTATTTCTATCAAACATTGCTGGATCGTCCAAGATGAAATAGAAATAACGTTGGAGTATGGTTGGACGGCCAACCACACACAGTGTCTCGACTACCTAATGCAACACCACTCTTAGAAACTCTTAGAAACAGAGCCTACTAGATTCATGCTCTCAACTCTGTAGGGTCACTCAACAGCTCTCTTATCGTAGCTGATTCCGTCTCTTGATCAAACATTGCTGGGACGTTGAACATGAAACAGAAAAACAAACAGTTTTAGTTGGATTACTATTACTAGCTAGGACTACTTATATTATAAATTCATGCTCTCAACTCTAAAGGGTCACTCAACAGCTCTCTTATCGTAGCTGATTCCATCACAAAGGATCTTTTACACTTTCAATTAATTTAACTGCAATCAAATAAAAATCCTGTATCAATTTCAAATAATGTCATTGATATGTTTTATAAATATCATAATATTATTCCGATCAAATTATCAGTAAGGCTTAATTATTCATTTCATTCTATGTAGCCTAGATATCATGAGAATTTTCAACCATATAATTTGAACTAAATTTCATTTTGCATGCCTATCTGTACAGGCCTACACATATCACAACATTTTATTAGCAGGTTTCAAATGGAGAATAATTCGATATATCACTTTCTCTCATTTGAGGCAGGTTGATGATAGTTTAGGATCCAATGGACTTGGCAACATCTCACGAGCTTGCTGCAAACCAGAAATAATGCATAATATTAGCAGACCTACAGAAGATTTACAACTATTCTTATTGGCTAAACAGCTCCAGTTCTTGGCCCAAGTAGGTGCTATCTACTGAAACAAACATATCCAAATTAACAGATTTACATGTCAATGCAATGCATATTACACAACAATGCTAAACAACGCAGTTGCTACTGCAAATTACAGTTTATTGGCATAGTCTTTCGATTGCTGAACCATACAATGGCAAATGAAGACAGCTAGGCATATTTATCTATAAACTTCCATTACAAAAAAAGTATTGTTATTTTTCTCCTGTGAGAAAAATATATATGTCTTCCATTACTTGAATACCG
The DNA here is from genome assembly GCA_907164805.1 of Brachyptera putata. Classification (NCBI taxonomy): domain Eukaryota; kingdom Metazoa; phylum Arthropoda; class Insecta; order Plecoptera; family Taeniopterygidae; genus Brachyptera; species Brachyptera putata. The sequence goes on along the minus strand of OU015466.1, from coordinate 32,532,895 downwards.
TGAAAGACAAATGTATTATAAAAGTAAGAGGCATATGACTAGGACAGATGCTAGCTAGACCTGAAAGAGTTACCTTAGACTTCCCATAAGCTGACAACATCATACAATCTCTGTAATTTCCTTCCAATATGATCAATTCCTTTCTATTCCATAGGATCTAGGGCCAGTTGTGCTGCAAGTTTGCTTGCCTCCTCATCATTCCTTCTTTCTTCTATCCAGAAGGTGACTGTATCATCACTACGTAATGTTCAAGGGTCTATTGTGCAGTCAATAGTATACAGTCACCCTTTGAATAGAAAGAAGAAGGAATGATGAATAAAGCGAGCAAACAAGATATTATCACCAATGCAAAAACAGCAAAAACACCAATGCAAAAACAGGCGGCTCAATGGCCAAGTTTCAACACAGATTACACGTGATTTATCTAATATCCCGGCTGTTAAATACCAGCATAATCTTGTGAACATTCCCCAGAATATAATTATCATACCTTTTCACTTCTTTCCTCGCCGATGTCATCTTATTTCTCCGATTTACTTGTTGAAATCCAACCAACAAGTTGCTGAATTAAGATCGAGCCATCAAAGAAAATTCTGGTGGCGCTAGCAGTGCCTAGACCAATAGGAACGTAGGATATCAGTCACGTGGGGTGCGGACCAATCGAAGCCGGTTTAATTGTCACGTGATGGAATGGAATGAGGTAAAAAAAATCTTCATCTACCTCGCCGTGACGGAAACGGAAACGGAATGAACAGGCAGGTGTATGGAAAGTTGGCTAACTGTCAGGCGCGGGGGGGCTTTACATTGTTGAACCGATCTTCCTTTAGTCTCCTATTTTGATTAAGTAAATACGTATCGAGCATTCAACTTCACCCGATTTCTACTTTTCTCTTACACTTACTTTGATTACTTATTCATTGTTGTATTGCGTTTGCATTTTTAATCTTACTGCATTTAGTTACTTTTTTGTCTGCTCATTATTGTATATCATCGTTTCAGAACAATTACTCATTATTGTACTATATTATTATTTCTTATTAGCTTTACTCGTTCATTATTGTATTTTATTTTTCTGTTACTCATATTCATTACTCATTCGTATAGTTCATGTTTGTATTTCCAGGAGACCAGGACTGAAGTAGTGCCGTATTTGTAAGGTCTCGACCGGTCGCAATACGGCCATGCCAGATGCACATAATGTTTAATAATGAAAATGAATGAATATACATGTAAGTTTTTTTGGCGATAATTTGGGAATGTCCTGCGCTCAAGGCACTTCGATGGGTAAGCCTACCGTATTATACAACTAGAGACATTTTTTTGGTACTAAAAGAATATTCATCAGTTTTTTATACCGCTATAAAAACTTTTTGTTGTGCCCTGCCTGTGATCATGTTCCGATTCAAGGTTGCTAATTCAATGCATATCATTTGACAAAGGTGAGTTAGTTGACTTGACGATTAGCTAACCCAAGGACTTTGAAATGATTTACCAATTACCTTAACCTAATCAAGAGTGATGCAAACTGGACTGTATGGAATGATAGAAGAAAGTATTACAAAAATGAGATAACCACCAGTATAAGGTTGTTATAAGATGACTACCAGATTTTCAATTACTTTCTCCTTTGAAATAAAATTTGGTCAATACTTATCCATAGTAATTATACTTGGGGAAATATGGGAATGAAAAATATTATTGGCCCTAACTCATTTTGGTACCGTACCTGTTGCCTATACATTTACTTAGCAATGCGGTTTTCAGAGAATAGGGTAATCGAATCAAGGAGATTACAAGATTTTGTGTATTTGACATCCCAATATTCACCTACTGTTCTTTATATAGGCAATAATTATAACATATTTTAGTTAATTTCAGATGAGCAAGGTACATGTATTCAAAAATAAGTGATGCAAACAATTTTATAAATATATTTCAATTCATTTTATTTTACAAAATTACAATCAAATAATCATATCATAAATTATAGTCACTGGATTGTCATAAAATATCATTTTAAAATAATGCCATATTTAAATAAACTATGAAACTAATAACAATAAATACCCCATCTTTTGTGCTTGAATACGCAGCTGTGCGAGCAGTGTACTGTAGCACACTGCTTTCAATGGACTTTGAAATAAATAAACTAGCCTATTTGCAATTATAAAATAAATAAATGTACTTGTCAGGACAATTAACAGATAACAGTATCAGTTGAGTTATCCAAGAAATTGCGGATATGCAAAATTAAAATCAACATTTCGATTCAACAAGACTGCATACTAGTGCCCACATAGCCTAAAGCATTTATATGCGCACAAAAAATATCTACAGTCCATCTACACTTGAATTTAAATAAGATACATAAATCTATAGAAACCACAAGCCAAGTTTAAAAAATTAACTTGGTACAACAGAGTACACTTGTGTCACATACAATGTTTTTTCAAATTTTAAATTTTAAAATCTACATAGGTATTTTTTTCTAACAATATTTCCAAGACTGCGCTTGGCAGATGCATGGTGAATTATCTGCTGGTTTAAGTGTGTGTAAAATTGGTACATTTTTTTCAAGACACATTTTAATCTGGCTTGATCGACTACTTTATGTGATCACAAATATATTTCAAACATAACTTGTCATATTAGTTCGGAACTTGTGTTCAAAAGGACAATGCCAAACATGTTTGCAATGTCCAATTAGACTATTGAAAGCTTGGTTTCCAGAATATTTCTTGTTTAAATTCAACTGTAGTTGTTGTATATACATATATATATATATGAGGCCTACCTTATTTTTGGAAGCCATGTAATTAAACCCTATTATTCTACTAAATATACTGCCCTGGTCACACAAGATACGATAGAAATACTAGATCTGCGTAACTACGAGACTAAGATCACAGACAACAAATTTGTTAAGCCCTGTTAAAATGATAGCAACATACCAATACCTCAATACGGTCAGAATTGTTTTAATAAGTAATGGGTATTAAAATGCATCTGTACCAGTGAGTTAATTATCATAACTTGTCAATGAACTGCTGTATAATGATTCAAATTTTTCCACTGCACTTAAATATATAAAACTCAAACATGACATAGCCTAAATGTGACATATATATGTACAAGAAGTTCAATATATATATATATATATATATATATATATATATAATAAATACACACATATGTAGCACAGTACCGGTACAGAAGCTTGCAATAATACGCTTGGCAGGGTACCATAATAGCTTGGCCATACAAAAAAAAAATGAAAGTAGCTCATTTACTTTGAGTTTTGAATAATAAATATATGCCTACTAACTTCTGTTCAAAGCTCATTGACTTAATTAATACATAGTATCAATTATCAGTATATTATTAATGATATCATCCAAGAAAGATGTAGAGATAATTCAAGTTCTAATCTAGTGAAACGTCTAGGTGAATTGTTTCTTTTTAGGAGCTGATTTACCGTACATACTGTCTAGGAACAAACCAGTAAAAACAATTACTGTAGCGAGCCACTGGCGAGGCAATAATGCATTGCCAAATAATAATACAGAGCCTAGAACAGTGAAGAATTTCCGAGTTGTTGTCATAATGGAACACGGCAGTGGTCCAAAATCGCTTACGGTTAAAAATATGAAAAACTGTCCCAATGCGCTTGCGATTGAGAATGTAACAAGTTGCCAAATAATAGCAGGATGTCGTTGCACAAAATTAATGAAGAGAAAAGCTTCGCCGGTGATTAAAATTGCAACGCCAAGGAAGATGATCGACCAGAAATTCATATTCAACATCATGTGACCTGACTTGGTCTGATGCTCACTTCGCATACGTTCCTGAATAGCTCCAGTAAGTCCATCCATCATCAGCGAAAGTATTAGAAGCAATTCTCCGAAACCAATCACGGAGCCATCGTCACTACCAGATGTCTTACCATCTTTGTACATAAACATTGCCACACCAATGACTATTAAGAGAATGAATAAATATTTCTTCAGTGGATAGACTTTTCTACCAAGCAACACCCCAAGTATCATCACAGGGATTGGTTTCCCAGATTTTCCAACAACCTGCGTTGGATAGTTAACCCATTGTAGAGCCATATTACTGCAGACCATGGCCAAAAGATAGGTTAAAGCACTTGCAGAGTAGTATGAAGTTCTTGTAGTGTCTTCGCCTTGCTTCATAACGGTGTTGAGAATTATTTTTGCATAAATATAGTTAATGACACATTGCACAAAAACCAGAGCCAACATACAAGTAAATTTTTCTTGATTTTCACCTTCGCCATAAACGCCTCTGGTGATTTTTTCTTGTAGAACACCGAAGTAGAAGTAACAAACAAATATGCCTAGTGCACAGACAATTAATTTCGTGCGTTTATCCATATTCTACACTACGTTTTATCAAAACGTAATGTAACTTGAGCAAGTTTTATTAGATGTCAACAACTTTGAGGCAGTGCCAGATGGCAAGTAGTCGACAACCACGTCAAGATATACTCAACAGCCAATCAGGGACGTCGTATTATTTACAGCCTTGTAAGTTGTAGTTGTATTGTCTGACACTTCGTGTCATCGTGACATAAATTTGGCTGTGTGTCTGGGAAATGTGACGCAAAAATGTCTATCAGGAATGGAGGGTGAGAATTTTTTAAATTTAATATGACATTAAAAGTAAGCAGTCTGCAAAAGGCTCAAGTATTGAAGTCAAATAACACAGTGCTACATTGTGTGGACATTGCTATATTGATTTCAGTATTAGTGTCCTGCTGTAATCATAACCTCTCTTTTCTCTCACCTGTTGATTCTGATTGTTGATTACCGCCCTACTATTTACAATCGGAACTATTAGACTTCCTTATATCTAAATGCACCTAGGCCATTGAGATTGTAGTGCAATCTCAATGCCTAGGCCTAGCTAGTCTCCACTCCCACCTATCGTATGCCCTCCTTTTCTGGGGCACGCATATTTATCCGCATATTTAAGCGCATAAACCCGGCATAAACGCATATTTATCATCCAAAAGCAAGCGATCCGCATAATATCCGGCATCTCTCGTCGCAAAACCTGCAAGCCCCACTTCATAAACCTTACAATCTTGACCCTCACCAGTACCCTTATCCAGATTGCCAGCACCTTTGTCCGATGCCACCCAAACCTCTTCATCACCAATGCAACTATCCACAAGAAACAGCAAAACCAACGGCACATTCACCCACAGCCCACTTCACCTTTGCACCGACATTACAATAAACTGCCCTTGGAGATAACCAACTCGACTAACGAAAAAAACTTTGCTTCCACCCTGAAATCCTTCCTAATAAATAATCCTTATTACACTTTAGAAGAATACCTTACATCATAATTAAAATATCCACCCTTACATAATCCACACCCTACCTATATCTATAATTTCCATAACTTTTCTCTGATACGTGTATGTACAAATATAAATATTAGTTATTTAATGATTGACCATAAAACTTTTTAGTGTCATGTATTCTTAGTTACTAGTATCTAATATTCTTAGTTATTAAGCTGACGTCTCCTACATGTGTATAATGTAAACATCAACAGGAAAAAATAAATACAATACAATACAACAAGCATCAGCTTACAACTTTTCTCTTTTCAGCTTCTTCGCTCTTTAGATTGAATTGACATTTAGGCCTGATAAACTTGCACCATGGATCATGATTTACATTTGGATTCGAACCTAATGAATGATTCGACAAATGACAATGAATTGGAAGAACTTTGTACCGAAGAAATGTTACCCTGTAGAGGGAACATTACACCTCAGATCATAGAAAGATTGGAAACTGACTTGGACTTCTATGAAAAAGTTTCATTAGTCTTTCTACTTTACGATAACGTCGATATTGGGATTCAGCGCTTGAAGAGTGCTGAATTAGCATATCAAAGTGGAAGACAACAATCACATGGACTACTGGCTGATTGGGCCCGGCACATTAACCATCCAGACTGGGAAGACACATTTTTGGAAGCACTATGTATAATACAAAACTATTCCATCGTTGAGAAGTTGGGATTTCACAAGAGTGACGTCAAAGCACGTTTCTTACCCGAATCACCTGACACTGCATTATTTGTAGATTTAATGCGAAAGGCGCTTTATCTCTTATGTGAAAGACTAACGAAAGACCAAGAAAAAATATTGATTGACCTTGTAAAGACTGATATGTCGGGTGAACTAACGCCTGTAAACAATCATGAAACGCAGTTTTTAGAAATTCGTTTTTTGTATTGGATTTCTCAACAGTATATATTGATCCAAAATCGATCTGCTGATGTTACAAACTTGACAAAGCATTTCAAAGTGATGGGAGAATATCAACTTGTCGAGTATTTAGAGTCTATTGCAAGAGTATATGCAGATTGGGATAGACCTACTAATACTTCAATCTCGTTGCTGGAAGTTCCGATGTCAGTAGCTAGCGTCAGTCGTCGTGAGAGTAATAACGTTGAAACACACAGTGTACACTCGGACTTCATCGGGGGCGGTCTCGCTTCCGATCTGCGTGAAGAAGTGTATCAGATTGACCCGGAGAATGTGGGATACTGTGTTATAATTAACCAGAAGAACTTCTACCGAGAAAGCGATCCCAAGTGGGAGGTAGGCTTGTGCGGCAGATTATTCCTACTAGTACCGCGTACATTAGTATATTATTAAATAGTGTAGTGTATTTAATAAGCAATAACTATTATCTATTGACACAACTTGAAAATTACAAGAGTACTACCTACTTAGAGTTTCAATTTTCAATGCAAATTTAGGCATATTGAAATTTTTTATTTTTCATGAAAATTTTCAGAAAATGTCCTATTCATTGAAAATTTTCTGTGAATCCAATAGATTCAATAAATTCACTGAATTCATTCCATTGATAATTTTTTTCCAATAATTTTCTTAACAATTTCATCAAGTGTCATTCAATTCATTGAGTTTCATTCAAATTATTTGAATATTTTCAATTTAGATATATGGGTATTGAAATTTTCTTCCCTCATCCACTTTCAAATGTAGGTACCAACAACATTTATAAAAGGACTTTACGAATATGACAGTTCAAAGGAGTTCTGGACCCATTTTCATGAAACTTTTCTTTGAAACAAATTTTCATGAAAATTTACATCATGGTATATGAATACATAAAGTCCTACCGTAATTAGACCAATTTGTACAGCATGTTGTAGCTGTCCACGATGACTTAATTTATGATCGTTCAATTTTATGCAGCAAAGATTATATTGCACGTACTATACTGCTGAAACCAGTGGGACTACTAGTTCAGTTATGAACGGTATTTATTTTGGTACTTTACCAGTAGGCCTACTGATAATTATATTTGTACCTGCAAAAGAAAATCGTGTATCAACTGAGTAGTTGGAAAATATTTGTTATTTACGTGATCTTGCTGCAACTTTGAAGAATTATTGCTTTTAAAGATGTAGTCCTATTTCCTACTGTAATCCCTGTCATGAAATCTATCGTAATAAACCTAGGGCCTTCTTAAAAATACCTCAGAAATTTAAATATAGCGAGGCCTATTTGTGTTCTGTTATATTGACTATCTTACTCTTTACGTTGATGCAAGTCTATGTATTATTGTCTAGAACTTGTTTCATTTAATTGTTAATGTATTGTTCGGATCACCGACTACGTATCACACCAATTTATTAATAACGTTATTGTATTTTTAGAAATACTTATCACCTGAAACGCTTGAGGATCGAACGGGAACGGACGTGGATAGGGACAGTTTGTGTGAAGCGTTTCAACACTTCGGGTTTACGGTCGAAGTTTGGGAAGATTGTGACCACAAGAAGATCTTGGAATCAATCGAATATGCTGCCAACGAATTGGTTCAAGAAAACCATTCTTGTTTTGTACTCTGCATTTTGTCGCACGGAATAGAAAGTAAGAATACGATTACTAATTAATGTATTGAATATTGATTACCGGCACGTGTAGCGCAGTGGTTAGCGCGCTCGCTTCATGTGATCCGGCAGGCGAGGGGAATTTTGAACCCAGTTCGATCCCCGCCGCCGACCATCTTTACAGAGGTTTTTCATGGTCTCCCTCTGTAGTCTAGGCTGATGCCGGGATGGTTCCTACAATAAGTCGGCCATGACCGCTTCCTTCCCACTATCCTTCTCATTATCCAAGAACCTTCATCTCATCATCCCATCATCTCATTAATCATCCATCCGACGCCATTAGATCTCAGTTATCATAACAGTGCGTCGTTAAAACCCAATATAAAAAATGAAAAAAAAAATCTCTAGTCTGATGATAATTTTAGGAAAACAATATTAATATCGTAGGCTAGTTATTTTATTTCACTTCAAAATGCTGGTAAAATCTTGAGATTTATTTTGGGACATTGAGGCTGAGTTCAAGTTTGAATTGTTATTTTTCTGATTTATACAGCTTAGAGATTTTGTTTTGAAATTTTAATTACCGGTTTGTTCGATCTTATCAGCTGATTTGTAGTAATAGTAGACCCATGCTCACATTTTCGTCTGGATTTTATATGTTGACAAACTGAAGTAGGCCTAATTGTCTTCGAGTTGTATCGACTGATTACAAAGACACTGTTTGATACAAAATAGAAATTGTAATTTAAGCCAGGCCTAATTTTACATATAGGGCCTAAGTGAAAAATTAATTAATAATGTCAACGCTAATAACCTCCAATGAATGAATGAATGAATGAATATTTATTTACAACTTTAGGATATAACAATACAGAGTAATAATAATGACATATATGATATAGAAAGTCTTAAAACTAAGCAATAAGTTAAATCTCACGCTCCTGGTGGTTGTAGAATGATGGAGATTTTTTTTTGGACTCCTAGTTCCAGTTAGTCTTTATATCCTCAATTATATCCAGTTATATCCTCAAATCAGCCTTATTTGTTAAAGAGCATGTTGAACTTTTTAAATGTAACAACCAGATTCATGATCATGCCACCAGGAGACACAATGATTTACATCTTGAGAGGCACAGACTGATGTTATATACGAAAGGACCTCACTATTCTATGTCCATTCTAAATAATAACTTACCAAAGGACATCAAGCTGATTTTGAATGTTAATTTATTCAAGTCAAGGGTCAAGACATTCCTCTTGAAGAATACATTCTACTCGACTGACGAATATCTAAGTGTATGAGCATCTATTAATTGTAATACTAAATGTTGTAACTAGTTCTTGACGTTTATCATGCTGCATCATGTAGTCTCAGATAATAAAGTATATTATTATTATTATTATTATTATCTAAAAGTTGGTCAAAACAAATAGCATAGGTAACCACATGGTGATGTAACCACATGGGCACTTGGTTCACTAATTTATTGTTTGTTTAACCATACCTATTTCCCCAGTGTAAATCACTCATTTACTACGACATATTCACCAACTAAGTTTCCTTAAATAGTATGCCGGTATCGTTACGATCGATTGAACAGTTCAAGGAAAATAGGTGAAGCTCAAAGCGCAGAAAGACTACACCAGCTGGACAGAGGATAGCCATCAGACTTAGTTCTCGTAATTTCAACTGTTAATATAATATTTCATATAAGTTTCTTTTATCATTAATTATTTATGTCTGTTCATACTGGTAAATACTAGATCATTTATGAGTGAAAGAACTAATGTAGCAGACTATTTGATTTCGCCCATTATTTCGGAAAAACATTTGATTAATTAATTGGATAGTCATCGGTATATTAATGCCATTCAATTTTCATGGAATTCTATATACAAGTGATTGAATGTTATCAATTTCGTTAGTCAATTAATCCGTATCAATTTTATTGAATTTCATATTCAAAAAATGATTAATTGAATCAATTTATTTTGTACCGCATTATACTTTGTATGGGTTGAATTTTCATTTTTAAAACAACTGCTGATGTATTAAAAAAATATATGCAATATGCAATATAGGCCTATAATATATGCAAATTTAAAAAAAACTTGTAGTGACTTGCGTATTATTGTCAGGTGTCAGGTTTCGAATCCCGTCCGACTGTGACGTGTGTGTTGACGGTCCGGGTCAGCTTGACGCGTACCGACTTGGAACGTGTCCAGCCATCAGCGACTCGTTCGTCATGTGGTCCACCATCCGAGGTTTCGCTTCGTTCAGGCACAAAGTCAAAGGTGCGTATCCCCTTGGGATGGACGACATGAGTATGTAGGTTTTGCGCCGCCCTAGGCAAATAAATCCCCCCCGTGCCCCCCTCTATTACGTAGTAATTAATCCAGTCAGTGGGCTATATTTCAGTCTACGGTCAAGAGCCTGTGATGGCTTGCATGTAGGCCCAATACAAGCTGTAACTGGTTGTAATAACGTTGTAGGAAATGAAGGCGGGATCGGAGGATTCTAATATCTCTAATATACAATGCAGGGCTCGCAAATAGGGTGCTGATAATCCCATAGACCCCGCGCTACAGTGTCAAATAATAGAACAAAGCAACTTCGAAATAACACTCGTGATTATGTGGAGTAAATGCTTTCAGATGTTTGTGCAATTATAGAAAATAGGCTTACAGAGGCTCTAAGGCATTCAGAAAATGCCGCCGCTTCAAACTTTGCTGCCCTCTCGGTTGCCTAGGCGTTGATACGGCCCTGGACATGAGAGATGGATGATAGATGATGAGTCGTGTTAACCGAACGTTTGTTCTCAGGATCGTGGTTCATCCAGACGCTCTGCGAGCTCCTGCTGGCGTCGACGGAAGGAGTGGACATGGAGGCCATCTCCAGAGCCGTCAATCGGAAGATAAAAACGCAGACCGCTAATACGGGATCGAGCAAACTGCAGACCATGCAGCCGATGTACACGTCCACGTTGAGCAAGAAGTTGTTCCTGCCTCGGAAGAAAGCCAAGTGCTGAGCCTTGAAACGAAACTTACCGTGCCAGTAAACGTAATCGTACGGTAATAGAAAGATGATACCTATTAATGATTGATTTAGGTAGCGAAATAGCTTAAAGATGGTGATGAGCCGAGACGGGGATCGATATAAATATTCACACGACCTAGTCGAAACGTCAGTATCAATATCCCGGTGTTGGTTTCGTTCCCTGTCGACTCGTTGCCTGCTGTTCTTGTTTTTACTTTCTAGTTTCTACACAAATCACGTATGGTATATCTAGCCCCAGGCTATGAAAATAAGTAGTACGTACCCTTCAATATGTTCAATACCTACTTACAGGCAACTTGCATGTATTCTCCACATAATCCACGTATAACAAATATTTTCAACAGCTTCAAAACATTGAAATTGGGCTCAAAATGGCATCGGAAGTACGTGATGATTTTCGTGAACCAATGATTTTCCGGTGCTGGTCGTGTGTAAAATAATCATTCATACATGTTACGTATTATTGTAGGAACATCTTTAAATGTCGAAGGTTTTCCTTTTGAACAAAGCAAATATTCAATATTAGCAAATGGTGCTTAAATTTACATAGGCCTACTACAGTACATATGTCCTACTAGGCTACTACTGTACTGTAGGGTAGTTTTAGTTTTATACCGGTAAGTTAAGTTTTCTACAGTAGGCCTAGTTGTAGTTTCTAATCCGCGTACGGATCATAGTCAATTACCAATTACTCAGCAAATAGCCATATTTTAAGTTTGTGATCTTGTACAGTACTTAATTTGTATTCTCCAAATTGAGAATATTTTGAGATATATTTTATAAAGGCGTTATGATATTTAGATTTGATAGTGAACGATATTGGTGAATTGTAAGTGTTCATGAGAGAAGGATGGACAACGTAATACACACGCCTCACATGGACTCGTACGAGGACGACTCTGTTGTGTCGTAAGTCGAGCAATGCTCTCTACGCGAACCAATCCGTGACGTATTTGTACAGATGTGGCAAGAATCGATTCATTCAGAGGACTAGAATGAACTGGAGGGAATGGAAAGAGAATTACGACGAGGATAATATTGTACGGATATAGATACGTGAAAGGAAGAGCATCTTGTCAACCTGTATCACGCATGTCTGCAAGACTTGCTTATAAACATACGTGTACGAGGGTCCGAATTCACCCTGCGATACATTTTCTACGAATATATGAATGCTCTCAGCAACGAGTTATGAGATGGGAGTATTTTCCGTAACAAGCGAATGTTTCTTCAATTGTTTAGTCGTCAGATTGTCTCTTCGTCTCAATAATTTTGTCTGACATCACATTGTTTTGTGAAACATTAAAATACAAAAGCAGGCCATTATCGGGGCTGAGATACTCACGGTAATCAAGGTTAGCAATTGACTGTAGGCCTACGTAGTTGAATATGCAAGTTGACACTTTGTTTGTAATTATTATTAGATCGTTGAAGATATTTCTAGTTATTGTTGCAAAATCAGTTTAATAACTGGCTAGAGATATGACAATATTGTGAATGGGAACAATTCTTGATTTTCATTGACATATGTATGTTTTATTTTTTTACCCTTTCTGATGATTTCAATCTAATTGTATGAAATATACTCTATAGAGCATTTATTAGTATTACTACAGCATGTTAATTTTATTAAATAAAAATGCATCATCGTATGTGTCAGCAACACTAACGGACTAGACAAGTTTCAACTGTTTTGTGCCCAACGGTTCCATTCCCACCATGTTCGATCTTCCTGCTAGACGTTTCTCACGGTTTCCCTCAGTCGTTGAGGTGAATACTGAGACAACAGCAAGCTACGTACTACTGTTTCCTTCCAACTATCCACACTACATAACGAAATGAAGCGTCATCTTATCTTCCCATCTGCTCATTCATCATTCTCTGAAGCCTATAATAGATCATGGTCATCCAGATGCAGTGTGCATCTTGAACCAAATACCTATAAATAAATTGAAGTTGGCAACTTGGATCCTATTTTATTATACAAACAATTTTTATTCAACCATACTTGAGGTAGGTCTATATACAATAAACTAAATTCACAGTATTTACATTACAATATATTGGTAATAAAATATTATATTCCAGTGAAGACTGATTATTGTTCCGAAGTCCTTTGATTCCCCCCCGAGCCCGAAGGTGCTGCGCTTGCCATGCCGACGATGAGGCCCCCGACGAAGCTGGTTGTGCCGATGTAGTGGTCCTTGTCTGTGGCCAGGCCCAGCTTCTTGTCAAACTCCTCCCAGTTGATGCTGATGATCCCGGCCTGGTCTGCCAGCTTCATGGCCAGCAGGCCGCCGCCCATGGCTATCACTGCTACCACCCCGAGCTTCATGGTGATGAATCCCGTCAACAGGCCTGTCCCCGTTCCGATCAGGATCTGCTTCGTGGTCCGGTCGTCAAGCATCTCGGATTTGTTCTCCATTTCGAGAAACGGGTTGTTGTTTCCAGTAATGGCTCGTCTATGGGCGTAATTTAAATTACCAAAGATCTGTAAAGTATGAATGGGTTCTGAAGTCAAAACAAGGAATCTACGTGGTCAAAGTTATGTCGTTACGTACATAAAACTGAGTTGAGAAATATGATATTATAGAGATCTGTTGATAAAAATCAGATTAGCCCATCCGATGATCGTAGCCGAAGAAACCGTGATCGCCGTCGTAACAAGGATGAATGTCTGCATAAAAACTTGGTGTATAAATTAAAAATGACAAGTAAGCAAATAACTTCTACTTGTCCGTTATTCTATTACGTTAAAACAAATTGAAAGCAGCCTCTCTTCGTTTTGTTCCGACGATTCCGTATACTTCAACACAGTGTATCATATGAACTATCTCGCTCTCATTTCCTCTGCTGTTATAGAATAAGGACTCTGATGTATAACGCGTTCTAGTGAAGTGCCGTTGAAACAAAAAGACGACGAACCAATATACGGTATTGCAATTACAAGCGTTTTACAAAGCTATCGAATCGTGCTAGGTCTACGTCATTATGATTGACAGTCTTGTTAGGCCTATTGAGTGCTTTGCATTGTTATAAAGGAAACGATACTTATCTCAATTACATCATTTTACAATTTGCACAAACTTTGAGAGTTTTATGTCTCATAACAACATCAAACTAAAGGAAAACCTTTCAAGTAACAAGGTCAGTCCTCACTAATTCACGGCGAATGGTTACAGTGTGCTAGGCCCTATTGCATAACCTACACTCCTCGGGCAAGGTTTTCACGGTTAGCCTACTAGGCTTTGGACCTAACTAAATCACATGGTGCAGTATTACTTACAAAATGAGGAAGTTTCTACATCAAACATGCTTGAATTTGGAAGAGTGTATAAGTCAGTTTAATCGTTTAAATCCATATAAAACAACAGCAGAAATTGTTTTCAGTAGTTTTTAGATATAAAAATTCAACAATCAAAATACTGAATAATAATTGTATTACTTTTCAGTTTGGTAGGCTGTGATCAAAGACCTTCATATATATTACTTCGTAATGGCTGTGATTTAGAAGATCACCTTGACCAAGGCTTATAGATTCAAAATTCTTTTCACCGTGCTTATAGCCACTATATCCAAGGAAAAAAATAACGTTCTACTCTCTCATGGTTCACACCTCAATAGACATTTGAAACAAATTTCAAGATGCCGTTACCAATAAACTAAACTGATTACTGTAACTAAGATTTTGTTGATATTGCATTTTTGATCTTCCATAGAATATCACTAGCAGACTTGGTTGCTTGTAGATGTCTGAATTCAAGAATTTATTACATTGCTGCACATAAAAAGTTTTGAACTTGAATACTAATTTATTGGATCTTGAAAACTAGGCTTCAGATTTAGTTCCAGTCATTCAATACTTACTTCTGGTACAACCACAAGTTACAAGACATTGCTATAGACTTACACTCCTACCATCGGTACCGGTAGCTTATTCATCTTGTTACAAAACAGTCACAAGGTCGTATCAAGATATAATAAGGTATCAATCTGTGAGCCAAACAAACTGCTCGGAAGTACGGAACACTAATAAATACTGAAATCTACATTTCTTTCTTCAAAGTTTCTTCGTCTACGTAAGTGTTCCCGCAGCACCTAAGAACAAGCACCCCAGAAAGGCTGTTGTAGCGTATGGATATTTGTGCTCGAATTTCATTAGTGGACCGAATTGTTGGTTGTAGTCATCCTTCTTTGATAATTTTAAGCGAATAGATCGTACCAGTGTAGCTTGTAGCGTAGTAAGTTTCAGTACTATGACACAAGTACCCACAAGAATAACCTTGAAAACACCAGCATTCATAGCTAAAATGCCAGTTGCTAATCCCACTGTAGTTCCGATTGAAAGCTGCCTCATTCTTGAACTCTGATGCAGGTTGCTGATGGTTGACACATTAACCTCGTGGCCTTCATAAGTTTGCACATTTTTATCCATTTTAAATTGAAAAAATGAAGAAATGACAATATGGATGATAGGCCTACTCTGCTAATCACAACATAACAGTGTATGTGTATGATATAAGATCTCAAACTTTTACATTGTTATTTTGGTTGGCTTTGGATTGTTGGATGCAATATGGCCAACGTATGGTTGCAAAAACTGACAACAATGACATTTTTTCACTAAATGTCATTTTTGAATATGCGCTTTTTCATGTGTAGCTTCCAAGTTTTAATCGCAACAATGTGCAGTATACGTATATCTACAGAAGAAGGTCATCTACCAACAGAATGAACATAAATGTCACTTATTTGTATTGATGTGAAGTTGGGGGTTTAATGTGCTCTCAAGGTGAGTTTTATGATAAAAAACACAACTGCGTCTTTCCAATTGTAATTACCAAAATTTTACAATCTTTCAGTTGGTATAGATGAGCATTTTCTTTTGTTAATACAAGTATACCTGCAACTTTTACTTGTGCATTGGTATGCCCTGGTAGCTAGATAATGTTCAGTCTTTGATGTCTCACAAAATTATTTTATGCAAGTTGACAAAATGAGTCTAGACTACTAGTCATTATTCTGATAATGTAGTCTCCAGAACTCCATTTAAAGTATATTTAAACGCCAGAATAATGAACAGTGAGTCGATGAGCACAGCAATTTTACTTCTCTTTTTAATGTACTATATTTTACAGATAACGAGAAATTTAGTATAGTTGTAAAACATTTATAAGAGGAGTGACAATATAGTTATCATTATTACTGGTGATGGTTGTTGATATAAAATGCTTAAAATAAAAGATCATATTCTTCATAATACAAAACATCAGCTGTAGAATTCATGGTCCTGAAATACTGTAATAACATATTACTATCTTCAGTATTCAAATCTACGTACTATTCAAACCAGCTAGGGCTGCAGCGCCTATTGTTAAACCTCCCAAGAAGCCAGCTGTAGCATACTGATTTTCATCCTCAAAATTGATCAGCGTGTTGTTGTCGTCTTTATTCCCTTTGTTCCCTGCGAAGTTTGCAACTTTCAGTAAAACTATTCCGCTTCCCACTGCAACAACTGCGAATACACCAGCACTCATAGCCACCACACCGGTAACTAATCCCACCGATGTTCCGATCAACAGCTGCGTCATAGGAGACCATCCTTGCGGTAGTAACTCTTTGTTAGGTTCAACACAATTCTTAGGGAAACATTTACTGCATTTACCCATTATCCTGTTTCAATAATGTGAAACAGAAAATAAAGTGATCACGTGACGATATTTAATTAAATACACGATGCAAATACTTGGCCACACTAACCAAAACATTGAAAACAATATTTAGTCAATATTTTCTTTGGTTGAATTTAGGGTTAAATTCGCCGCGCTGAATAAAGGAAGCTGTGAACGAACTATTTAGAACGTAGAACTTAGAAGGCTCTGATCAAATTTTAATCGTAAAAATGGCAGACCTCGGCTTGAATGATAGCGTCGATCTCGGTGAAATTTCGAAGTTAAAAGTAAGTGCAATACAGTTAATACGTGATAAGGGAGCATGTACACATTACACGGCCTTTCTAATATATTTTGTAGTAATTTTTCTAGTACTATTCGTAGTTTAACGGGTACATATTGTCAAGTTGAAAGTTGTGCCTACACCATTGCCGCCAGTAGGCCCATGTCCCTAACGTTGCATAGGCCTAGGTTAAGTAATGGACTTGATCAATCACTTTATAATGGTAGGCCTATGCTTTCGCTTTAGTCTGTAACCCTAGGATGCTGACTGTAAGATCTGCATCTGTAGGGCGTTACACTCCTGGCATAAACTCTAGAGAAATGTTTGTCAGAATTCTGCTCTCAAGTGGGTCTAATTGCCATATTGAAATATTCTTACTCACATGGTCATATTTAACAACAGCCTCGAGAAGCCTATTAATGATTCTATACTAGTGTTAGGCAAACACACAGGGCTAAATGGACAGTAGGCCTATATGGGATTATGGAGGTACCGTTACTTTATTAGGGCAGACCTGCAAAATTTGTTGGAGGAGGTTAATTGGATGACATATTTAGGCCTAATTGGTGCTAGCATCATAGAGGAAAATTCCTTCCTCTATTCTAGCATTGAGTAGGCTAAATAAATATTATATTTTATCTATGGCGCTAGGGCCTAGTTGCTCACGCAATGTCATCAATCAAGTAGGCCTAATACGTATTGCTATGAAAAGGTGAACAATAGAGTTTATCAATGCGCAATCAAGTCAACAGTAGGTCTAATATAGTTCTAGATACAAATTCAATATTAATTCTAATATGGTAAGCGTAGGTATGCCGAAGCGTGAACCTACAAAATCTGACTTGAATTACTTAATTATTCATTGTGATGGAGAATGTTTTTGTAGCGCAATGCTTTCATAGTTTTATGAACATGTACCGGTAGGCCTAGGCCTACATAGAAGTTTTAGGAAAAATAAGAAACAAACTGAATTTTTCTAAAAAAAAAATTGAAGCTCTGTTAGCGTAGGCACACTACTGTATTGTATCCTAATCAACTTTAATTGTTTCAGGTAGCTGATTTGAAAAAAGAACTGAAGGCCCGAGGACTGAGCACCATCGGCAACAAGACGGAGTTGATCGAGCGTCTACAGCTAGCGTTCGAAGATGGACAAGGATTGGAGAATGATTCGGAACTGCTTGATGATGACGATGTTTTGGCAGTAAGTAGTATCCAGCATCAAAATGTAAAATGCTTCAAAACTTTTGTGTAAAATTGAAGAATTTGAAAATATGCTCTATGGAGGAATATAGCCCACTCCCTAGAACTATACACATTTCAATTATTAACTTTGCATTAAATAATATATAATATTTTATTCATCACAAACCATATTCTTTTTGAGGTATTAGATACTGGGTTATTTCGTCGCGTTGTGTGAGTTGAATTATTAGTCGTCGTTTCATCAGTTAGTCAGTCTCTTTCTTCGGAGACGGTTAACTTTATTCTGAGCCAGACTATATCTTGAGAAAGGTCTCAACATGGAGACCGAAACGTCGAATAACAATTCAACTCACACGACGCGACGGAAAAACCCAGTATCTAATACCTCATATTCGGGTTGCGGAAACCTCAAACAACTTGTATATTCTTTGTATTCTAATAATGCAATTTCAGTCCGGCTACGGTCAAGTTTCCCCCTGTATACTCATGTGTACCGGTGGTCTACATTGACTGAAGTCTTATAACAATGTAATACTGTCTATCCGAAGGACGATGCGCTAGACGACGACTTGTCCGAGCCTAAGAGCGAGGAGACCAGCCCCGCGGTGGTGGCGGTGAAGCGCAAGGCGGCGACCGAGACGGTGGCTCTGCCGGTCAAGAAGATCGTGCTGAACCGAGCGGCCGTGGCCAGCGCCGAGAAGGAGAACCAGGCCGAGGCCAAGGTCAAGCTGCCGGAGGTCGTCGACCCCGACAAGAAGGGCATCGTCAAGATAACGGCTCTCACCGCGCAGGAGGTACGTGCTGGTTTATAGGGTTGGCGTACGGTGAAGTATTTGTGTAGGCGTAGCGATGGAAATCAATAAATTACGGTTTTAATTTACGATTGGTAATTTACTGAAAATCACTGTAGGCCTAAGTTGCACATTTTTTCTATAGCCTACTTTTCCTATTTTTATGGATTCACTTTTGTGCCATTATTTTCAAATGCACTTATTTCAGAATATTATTCTTTCAAATCTTGGTAGGCCTACCTGAATCTATGTAGGCCCAATTATTGAAGATAAACACTTTAATTGTTTTTCAAAGAACATGAATGTGGTCAATTCTCAATAGACCTACGTAATTGAATGAACTAATATTTTTCGAAGTATTTTTAAATGATTGCACATTTACTGATGATTAATGTCACTTTTTGGGTGAAATTACTACAGATTTGTAATTTACCGCGTAATTAATCAAATTTAAAATTGCCGGTAATTTCACAACACTATGTAGGGCCCAGCTGTCATGTTGATAAATCATGTCATTTTAGACGTTCTCGATTGTCTTTTATACCGGTAGGGCATATGAGCTATAGGCCTATTTGAAACATCATCAGAAAATTTACAAATTGTTCGAATTCAAAATCGAATCATGTTTATCATTATAAATTGAGTTGTATGCACCGTGTAATGGCCCTAGGCCTATAGGCTATAGGCTGAGAATTTTTTCTAATTTTTGGGTTCAAAACCCACAATTGGGTTATAAATATGCAAATATTGGCCTAATAGGCCTACTAGTCAGAAGCACGATTTTATCTCGAGTCCAGACGATATACAGTTGGCACAAAGTCAACCAATGTAGAACATGTATTGAAGAGATGAAACCGAGATCCAAGAGAACTCGTCCGTGTGCTTGAACGGTTGCGTCTTGTTTGCAGCGGTTGGAATTGCGCGCCTCGAAGTTCGGAGTGGCCCTGTCTGCGGACGCCAAGAAGGAAGCGCGCGCCGCGAGGTTCGGAATCACCACGGCCACCACTGGGAGCGCCACCAGTATCACCGCGGGCACTGCAGTGAGTACTGGCACCTCCCTGGTCTCACCAAGGAGTTATATGTGTCAGATCGCATACTTGCGGTCACTTCTTAACGGCGGCCATGTTCGGTCGCTCGTAATTACCTTGGTGGTAATTCAGCGAGGCCTTTTTTGCTAGGCCTTGAATTCAGCCAGTAAATATAAAACGACAGGATGTCTACAAGACTGGAAAAGTCAGGGAATTTTTTTTTTTTTCTGGAATTTTACTCAAAATGATAAAAACGTAATTTCATTAATTAAATACCATTTTGGTTGCTGCAAATACAAGTTCACAATTTAAAAAAAAAAAAAATTCAATAGTTTTGCCTTGCCTTATTTTTTAAATTCCCGCCTATAGGCCTACCTTACAGGGTTCGAAAATTTAATTTGTCGAAACCGAAATTCTATTTGTGAACAATTTTTCCTATATTCTAATAGACGGGAAAGCCAAATTTGCAGACTGGAAAAATATAATTTTCCATCTGGAAAACCTGGAAAAGTCTGGGAATTTTGTAATGTGAAATTTGTAGTCACCCTGAACAAGTGTCGCTAGGCCTACACCTGGCAACAATCAGCTTGAGCAGTGAACATGGCCGCAGTTAGCCACTCTTCAATGTGATCAAGTGGGTACGAGTTTTCAACACAGAGTTACACCTCCAGTACTTTTAACTCCATGATGATTAAAGGTAGTCCTGGCCTAGGCAGCTCTATTGGATGAGTTTAAAGCAAATCATTGTAGGCTAACTGGGTCTAAACTCGGAACTCTTTCACTGATGCAGCGTACGTATTGGGTGAAAGGAAAAGAAAGAACAGCAGCTTACCGAGGTTAGGCCTATTCAAGTTGGAGAGCCGTTGAGAGAACACAGATGATATTTGAACACACGAGATTCAGACGTTTCGGCTGTTGCCTTGGTCACAGTAGAGTAGATGATCCTGTACCGTGATTTCTTATTTTATCTACAATTGTCTACAGCCGAAACGTCTAAATCTCGTGTGTCTATTTCATCTCTGTGTTTTATCAACGGCTGCAACACCACCACGAGTAGGCCTATCTACTTGTGAACCTTGGTAAGCTGCTGCCCTCTCTTTACCTTTCACACAATATTCATATATCAAGCCTCGGGCTATGTTCTGTTCACACCAAGTCATTTCACTGATGTTTGGTGATATTTGCCGGTCGAGTAAAACTGTGTTGTTCTCCCCAGCCGGCCAACGTAGAGACTTTGAAGAAACGTGCCGAACGCTTTGGCAGCTCAGTGGCGAGTGCCTTGACCAAGGTAAATAACGTACATTCCGTAACCAGGCTGTCAAGTGGTTAAACCTAATGAAACATTTTTTTATAAATTATTGGATTGTTTGCTTAATTTATGAGAAGAATTGCACGAGTATTGAAGTAGGAAAGAAAGAGAAGCAAATTGATAGAGCAGAGGTTGGTTGTGCAACGGTTAACATGGGAGGGACTGAGTTGGTTTGGACGTATGAAAAGAATGGAGAGGAATAGGATACCCATAGCAGGGAGGTGTCGGAAATGTGGGAAGACCGAGAGAGAGATGGAAGATGGAAGAGTAGAGCTGTTGAAGAGAGAGAGGAGGCATGGTTCAGAGAACTCGAGGGAGGTGGTGAGATGGAAGAGGAGGAAGGCCCTAGTTATTAGCACTTACTTACCGGTAACTTTGTTGATGAAAGTATTGGAAATGTAAAATTACTACCTTATTTGATATTTGTTTGTTATACAGTGAAACCTCGATGCATCGTTCCCGGATCCATCGTTTTCCTGCTTGTATCATTCATTCTTTCTCCCCCCACTCCCATATGAACCAATGTTAAGTTTTCCTGGATGGATCATTTTTATTTTCATGGTCCCTTGAAAAACGATGCATAGAGGTTTCACTGTATTTTAATTATTCTTTGGGGTGGTAAGATCGCCCTTGTGGTTGCCCCCGCACAAACAATCTCATCTTTCATTCATAACCTTCATTGGGGAACACTGATTTTATATCAAGTTTCGACGTTCTTAAAGAAAACAGAAATATGCAAAAAACAACTTGTTGGCTTGCAGGTCCAACTAGACGAGAAGCTGAAGAAGCGGCAAGAGCGTTTCGGGGTCGTTGAACCGGCGGCCGCCAACGGCAAGTCGAAACCAACTGTCGCGCGTGCCGTCGTCAAGGCCGCGTCCACGTCTTCGTCGTCGTCCGTCAAGGTGCCGATCACGATGGGCGGGTTGGCGCCGTCAGCCAGCGCTGCCGGCGCAGCGGACAAGAAGAAACAGCGGGCCGAGAGGTTCAAGGCCACGCTATAAACACTCTGTGCTCGACGAAAGACTAGCGACGTGGCTTCGTGTCGATGAGGGAAGTTTGTGAAACGCGACGGATCGAACGAGTTCCGTTACCGAGTGATTGCGTGATCGACCGGACGAGATCAAGATACTGCGGAGGACGTAGGCCTTCGGGAAATTTTTAGATTCAATTTTAAAAGTCCTGGCCAATTTTTCCGTAACTTCCGTAACAAATCAACCAATGAGTTTTTGGTGACCGTCTCTGATCTTGATGGAATTATTCCAAGCAATGTCAGTAAGTGTGTCAAATTTCATGAAAATCAAAGATGGTCACCAAAAACTTGTATTTAAATACGGTTGATTTGTTATGGAATGACCCCAAGGCAAGAATGTGAAACGCGACTGTGGCTTCAATGCAGAAGATTTCCGTTACCGAGTGATTGCGTAATCGACCGAACAAGATCAAGATACTGTGGAGAACGCAGGCCTACAGGAAATTCTCAAATTCAATTTTGAAAAGCCAATTTTTGCATGTCACACGTTTGATAAATTGGCTCGGTTCTGATGATTTAATTGAGTGAAATATTGCTTCGTCAGTAGTAAATCTTTGGCGACTACAGCAGTGTTTTTAGGCACGTAGATTCAAATCATGTGATCCTGTTTTACTGAACGTCGTTACGTATCCAAGCGGAGGTATGACAGTGTAAGGTGGAGATGTGCAGATACCCGAGTCTTCAGTTTCAGTTTGTGACGAGATATCTGGCGAATCCAGACATTCAGGTTTGAGTTAGTTCTAGCGTACATATACATAACCCCTCATTCGAACTCATTCATTTTTGATGTAATTCAAACAATGGTATTGATTCTTACAGAGTTGAACCATGATTGTAATGTTGAATATTTGAATACCTTGATTCAGGCTTGTTAATAATTCAAAGTGAGTAGTTTTGGGTCGAACGAAACACTCGAGTCGAGGAATATTCCGAACAGAAGAGTTCCGGACCGAGATTACCGAGACTAGGAGGATAAACTGCGAAAATATTTGTAAGTACCGGTATCAGGTTTCTACTTGCTTTGAGAATTGCCGTCACGTCTCTTCGATTTCTTTATAGACGGGCCAACAGTATTTCACTTGATCGACTCCTCTAGCCGCCACCCCGACACATATTTAGTTTTACGGTAAAAATAATCATTTTTGTATTTTACGTTTCTCTGAGCAGAAAATTTAGTTCTGAAACGGAAGATTTAATAAATCCTTGACACGATTGTACTGTTTTTAAATCACGTTCTACTAATATTAGATGTACAATATTGACCCTTCTTTTGTGTGTTATTATATTTGGTATTGTTGTTTGTTTCACATTGTCAAAGTACTGCCCCTGAAAGTTTACAGCAGTGACGCTATTCCCCGTTTCTTTTAAATATGTAATTATAAATAAAAAAAAATTGAAACTAGTCATCTTTGTTCAATTACTTGGTATTCACTCCTTTTGTGAACCTATTCCATAATTGCCTTTGCAATTAATTCAGTATTTTAATATTTAATAATCACGGTAGATTTTGTATACCTTCCTCTATGCTATGGCCTACATTTTTGCAGTTCTGTTGGGGTCCTATTTATTCATTTATCCAAACTAGTTTTAAGTTGCCTATGGCTATGTTGATTCCAGAGCCTTGCTGCCCTCGGTAGCTCAGTCAGCTACGACAATGCTTCAGCTGTAATGACATACAATCTGCGTGCACTTTTGTAATTTATTTTGTGTATGTTTGGTTGAATTTCTGATTTATTTAATTCATAACACTTTTGTTAAAATATATTGTAGGCCCTATGTATTTACTATTTTTAGAAAATGAAAAAAATCAGAAATTGGAGGGATTTTTTTGTGGTTTCCCTCGATTAATGTCTGATGAAAGTTTGAATGTGATCAGTTTTCCTGTTTGACCTGAGGAACACGAACAAAACAATGTTGATAATTTGACTAATTATGAATAATTACGTGACGTTCAATTATCGGTACGCTCGTGACTCGAAAGTCAAAACTAGAGAGTATATTACGTACTTGTGATCCAGGGTCAATTCCACCTAATAGATGCTTTTACTTCCTATTCTTATTGTTGTATTTCGGTAATGTTAGGGCTTGATTGAAAAAAAATATATTCAATTCAAATTCAAAATTATTATTGAAAAAAAATGTAGGTATATTATTATTATTAATTACCACCTATCTGCGTAAGTATCTGTGTTGCAATTTAATGATAAATCAGTCTGCCATCCTTTTTTAGGAAAATATCAGTCTACGGTATTTTTGCAAACATCATTTTGTTATTGGATAAAAATTTTCCATGTTACAGGAGGATTTTCTTCTTAAAATAATGTGGATTATGTTGGGATGTATTTAGTTCAGTTGATAAGGTAGATACTTTAATATTTAGTAGTCGATATTATGGCTCTAAACTACTCTTATCACCTGCTTTATGCCCACAGTGCGTCGTTAAAACCCAATATAAAAAAAAAAACTTCCACATTGGGTCATGAAAATTCTCTTCCCCCAAATGGGGCTGTCCATAAATGGTCCACATTTCGGGGGGGGGGGGGGGTCATCAACCATGTGACAAGGGGGGGGAGGGGGTATACACTAATGTGACATCCACATTTACACTACATATTATTTGTTTCTTTCAATTTTCAGTAAAATGAGTCGGCGCCATATAATTTGTGTGAAATTATATTTTAATGCAGAATTTAGGTGGTTTTTAGGGGATTTAGGGGACTAAAAAATCGAGGAGAACTTTTTTCAATATCCCAATCCCAGTTTTTCCAAATTTGCATGAATAATTTCATGGGGTGGGGGGGAGTAATATTGTCTGGATTGTGACATCATCTCTGTGACTAACTCGGACGGGGGGGGGGGGGGGGGGTTCGATATACCCTAAAATTGTGTGACATCATTTATGGACAGCCCCAATAACCTAACTGCTGGTGGGGTCGTTAAAGCAAAGAAATACTCCCTACCCGGCGAAAAGCAGTACCCAGTTTAGTAGGCTGTAGGGGCGTTTTCTTGCGGTAAGTTGGTATCGCCGTCTCAGTGGGAATGAGGTAAATCTAACACGTGGTACACAACGAACTGTGATTGGCAGGCCACCTGTAGCTGCAGCGCGATTTTCACATGTCACCATTCTGACAGAAGGTACTGGCACTTTATTTACATAATATCATCAACACTCACCCTTTGACAAGTGTTAATTGAAGAAGTTCTTCTACTTTCTTCTTCTTCTACTACTGTACTTCTTAACTTCTACTTAACTTCTTCTACTTTCTTCCTAATGCGTTTGCCTTGTTACTCAGTACCATATCACAATCTTCTGTTTGGTCTCCCTGTACTACGCTCACCTCTCAGAAACTGATTCAAATTTTATTTAAATTAATTCAAATTTGATTTCAATCAATTTGGATTTGATTATCATTATGTGTGTTGGCCAGCCATGTAGATGAAGATGTATGTACGGTGCCTCGGTGTAAGTTGTCACGTGTCTCCTTGAACAGGGTGAGGTACGGAGTGACCCGACTAGAAGTGCTGCTGGAACAGCTGACGAAGCAACAAGGTCAGCCCAACGTGTGCGTGTGGGTCACCAACCCACACGTGGTCCCAGTCCCATGCCGGGTCCTCAAACCCTGGCACTACTACAAGTACGTAATTCAACATATTATCTTCATTACCATACGATACTTTTTGTAGGGGAAAATCCTGATTTAGCCACTGAAAACTTCTCAAATCACAACTATTGCACAAGAAATAAGAGTCATAGCCGCCCAGGTGGCTCATAGTCAACTATCGCTAGCGGTAGAAACTGAAGTCACTGTCGGGCTTGGGTTCTTCAATGCTTTAAGATGATACTATAGCATATTCAATTGATGAGAGATTTTAGTTATAGCTGTAGAATGAAAATGTGATATGAAAAGAATTTGGAAAAGAGATAACTCTAAACAAAAATAGTATTACTTACAGATTTATTTCATTAGTTAGGAAAGTTTTTAATTCTTGTTTGATATTACGATAAGAACTCATATTTCTAAGGGAGATTGGTAAATTGTTGGAGAGTGTAGGAATGATGTAGTTTGGTTTACTTGAATAAAATAATAAATAAAACCAATAATGAAAGCACTAATGAATATGTAACTAGATGAGTGAATGTTGCAGGACGCTGGTGACCGAGGTGATGGTGGTCAGCGGCACGAAGCTGATCACGAACCGGCGCACGATGAAGCTGCCCGTAGAGATCTCGGGGCTGTACAGCTACGCCGATCTCTGTCCCAAGTCAGTCAACCAGAACGCAGATTTACCCTTCAATACACTTCAGTACACTTTGAGGCGGTGCATGCACAGTGCTTATGAAAATAGAGATACTATTTTTTTCTTCATCACGAACAAGTGTATTTGAATTAAAAGTATATCGAACTCAAGATAATTTTATGCTCTGTAATCAATATGACATTATATTTCTGTGTATTCAATCAGTTTTAAGATAATACGTCAATGAATTTTATCACATTCTTGATATCAAATTTTATTGACGTATCATCTTAAAACTGGTTGAATTAACAAAAATAGCATGTCAGAATAATTAAAGAGCATACAATTATCTTGAGTTGGATATACTTTTCATTCAAATACACTTGTTTGTGATAAAAAGAAAAAAAAGTTAAGATGAATTTCTCTATTTTTATATGCACCGTGCACGCACCCCCTTAATGTAATACTATATTTGTCACGTGTATAAGACAATTTATGTGATTTTTTCGGACGAGATTTACAATTAGATAGAATGTAGCTACATCTTTGAAAAATGTTAAATTTTATTACTGGAGTGAGTTACTCTACAAATTACTGAAGTTATCACAATCATTCAATAGAAAGGTGGACAAAAAATCTGAAATGTAATTTGAATTAATTAATTGAAAGAGAGTTGACCTTCCTGTAACATCGACATAAATATACTAAATGATTATTAAAATAGCCGTTATTGATCTGAGACGACTTCATGAGCTATAAATGCTCAGCTAGGAGGGAGGGGGGGGGGGGGGCAACTGTGCCGTACCATTTTTTTGTTCTATGTATTAGGCGCCATTCTTATAGATTCTTATATTTATACCCACCCTAGAAACAGAGCAGATGCATAGCAAATAATTATCAAATTTGATTAAGCATAATTTCAATAAAAGCAAACGTAAAGAAATGAATATTTTAATTGTATTACCGATACTTTATTGTACCTTTGCCGACTATTAATTTCATTTTTTGTTAGAAGCGGGGGAGGGGGGGGGGGTGTATGAGAATTTGTGACTTATTTAAAGGGGGAGGGTAATAGGTTTTGTGACCAACTGTGACATGGGAGGAAGGGGGAGGGGGGGGTTCAAAGTAGCCTAAGAAAGTGTGACACAATTCATGGACGTCCGCTATGAATGCTGAACGCTTGTATTTATTTGCAGGTTAATTCGCTACGAGCTGGTGGACGATGTGTTTGTGTTCACGGAGCCAGAGAATCTGTGAGGTCTCCGTCACGACTGTGATCACGTATACCGTACATACACACGCATCTACCATGGAGACACCGAGAGTGCCAACGAAACGGGCCAAAAAGCCTGACGCGTCTTTGGTTTTACTATTTACAGTTTTAGTCGCTCTTATTGGCCACTCATTCATAATGTATAGCTTTTTATATGTTTCTAGTAATAAAGTATCAATTTTACTGTTGATGTTGATAGATATATATATATATATATATATATATATATATATATTTATGTTATCTATGCTTTTGTTACAATTATTAACTCAAGTCCCTCGTACGCGGGTGTTTTAATTCAACAAACAGTAAGTATATAAGGTCTCACAAGCGATAGTTATTTGGTTGTGTATCCACGTATACTTGTACCCACGAAAGAAGGTCGTCTACCAACAAAACAAACACAAATATTATCGTTAAATGCCGGCCTTTGGAGGGTCAATGCTTCTTACGGATGATATTTACGATTAGAACACAACTACGTCTTTGAAAAGCATCACGTTCAAAGTTCCAATGTTTTTACAACGATACAGTTGTTGTTGAGCCAACATTATTTGGTGAACATGAGTATTCATTCAAATAATATGCTTTAGAATTTTAGATAATATATATTATATCATGTTTTCACTTTTACTCCTTTTCTCATCCGTTACCCCCTTGCAGCTGTTTCACTACGAAATTGAAATTTGGAATATGTACTTGAAATCAAATCAACGAAATATATAATTATGTAAAATATTATATTTAATCATTACCATTCACTATCGCATGAAACTAGAGAGTTTTCCGTGAAAATGTATAAATAATTACACAAATTATTACGGTACCTACTTTAAAATTATTAATCATGTAATTGTGAAATGATCAATAATTTTAAAGTAGGTACCGTAATAATTTGTGTAATTATTTATACATTTTCACGGAAAACTCTCTAGTTTCATGCGAAAGTGAATAATAATGATTAAATATAATATTTTACATAATTATATATTTCGTTGATTTGATTTCAAGTACATATTCCAAATTTCAATTTCGTAGTGAAACAGCCGTAAAGGGTAACGGATGAGAAAAGGAGTAAAAGTGAAAACATGATAATATATATTATCTAAAATTCTAAAGCATATTATTATTTGAATGAATACTCGACGTGGGCCTGCTAGTTGAAATTTTACTCAAAAATCTGATGTTTTTTCAATGACTTTGTTTTTGCAGGTTGGAACAAGGTTGTTTATTTATGTCTTATTTTTCAAGTATCCCTTCTCTGTCTGGAAACACTAGCTTACAGATGTCATATGAATGGAATGGATGGTTGCTGGAGATAGAGACAGAGAGCGATCGATCCACGTCGAAGGCAGGCAGCAGGTTTCCGTCGCGCGGCCTTGCGATCTACGGTTGAACCTGAAAGCCTGTGCAACGTAGCAGGAGAACAGAATCGCCGTGCAGGTTAGGCAATACAGCTTTCAAGGCACGCGCTGTAATGCGGTACAGCCTACTTCAGACACACCAGTGAATACTAACGGGATTTTTGATGATTTATAAATTGTATTTGTTTTCAGAGGTTTATTTTGATATACAATATATAAAAATATATCGGAAAATTATAATAATATGAAGCTAATAAGAATATCGGAAAATAAATACATCTAAAAATAAAATAGAATAATTGGCGTCGGTAAAATATACAAGGTTATTTATTTGTGATTGGATTTTCATCGCGTTTTATTACTTTTATAACATCAGTAGTTGATTTATTACTTCATTGGCATATATATATATATATATATATATATATATATATATATATATATATATATATATATATATATATATATATATATATATATATATATATATATACGAATGAGGAGATTCAACTAATATAAAATATAGAGTCATATAGGCCCTATAGGTCAACTCTGGCGAACACATTTTTCATTAAACTTTTCTTAAAATTAATTATCCAATACATATCTGAATTGCAGCTATAATTTCGATATGTCATTAAATTCTGTACGTAACAATTTGTCAATATAGTGTACATAAAAACACGGAAAACGCAATAAAAGCCGTGTTATCTCGGAAGAATGTAGTTCAGTCACACCTAATATTTGTTCTCGCCAAGTCTTCAATTGTCTACGTATAGACACACATTAATCCGTGGTAAAGTCATCTTGAGTAAACATTTCGACACTTATTTCACGCCATATAAGTGTATTAAGAAATGTTGACCCGGTTCATAAAACGTATTACGCAGTTGAAGAAGGCTTTTGTTTGATTGGTCGTTGATACACGGATCACTCACTCTTAGTACTTGCAGTCTTCGAGTTGATTGCTAACAGAAACCTGGGATTAGACTTCTTGTTTTGAGTGATTTATAAAACTCGTATCGATGTCTACCTGTGTCATGATAATAGGCTTGTGGGTGGCTCTGCTGGGATTGGCTGCGAAAGGTAATATTGTTTGATTCATTTTTTACTATTCATAATTAATATTGGTAAAGACGTTATTTATTTTTGTGTACAGTATAGGTTAGATAATAACAGAAATTACAGTTTACATTATATAGATTCAACAAAAAGACAATTATTTGAAACAGAAATGAAACGGCGAGGTTCAGATATACGAGCGTCTAGTCTTCGACCTAACCTTAGATCTAGAATAGGGCCTACGTCTAGAATTGAATAAAATGAACTTAATTTTACAAATTGAATAGAAGATTGGAAGTAAATTATATATGACTTCTTGAAATTATCGCTGAATTTTGCTCAGAAAAAGTTGTTTATTATATAATGATTTGAATAGTCCTGATGATTTTACTGATTTTAATGAAATTGTGGTAGCTCGTTCCATCTTCTTGGGCCATTGATTGAGAATGAGGAAGGAGATTTGGTAGTGTTAACCTTGTAGTTCTTGTATGAAAGCTGAATCTCAATCGTATAATCTCGGCTACATGGATGGATTTAATTATCAATATGATTGTTTTTAACAGTATATATAATCAATTTAACCATACATCACAAGCTTACTAACCTCACGTAGGCCTAATATAAGATACAACCCAATGAAATGTTTTTCATCATTGATATTTAGTTGTTCACGTTTATGATAATCCTTACTAATGGCTTTCATAAATAAGACATTTGAATTAATTCGAAAACCTCCCAAAAATATAAAATGTGAATCCAGAATATAGAACTAGGCATGTTTTCTTTTCTAGAAGTATTGATAAATCGATTATTGTTCATGCTATTATATGCAAAAAGATTATTTATAATTAAAAAATGTCAATAATAATTTCCATATCTTTATAATTGAAAAATAAGCTGAACTAGTCGATCATTCTTACGATCAGAGACCAAATAAATCGATCTGTTTGCTGCTCGGGCCACATATCAACAGTCGTTGCCTCACACAGGTGCCTCTGGGCAGGCCGTGCTGCCGCCCGCCGTTGACGCGCCGTTCGAAGCGACGATCTGGGCCGGGGGCGTGGTGATCGGCACCGGCACCACCAGCCTGTTCGCGCTCAGGCCGGCCGGTTCCGGTGCCCTACTCAGCAGCACGCATGTCGTCACCATCTCCTCATTCAACAGGTGGGACGACAAGTAGACTACTGGCCAGACAACATGCTTACAGACACAAAATACCACATTTTTTTTTTTTTTATCTTTCCCAGATAACCAATTGTGATTGGGCCAGGGGGTGTACATCACCAAATCTAGGGCAGTCGTCTCAAGTCCCGGATTCCGCCAATTCCGGGCTCCTCCATCTCTCTCTCTTCCTCATATCCATCAATTTCATCTTCTTCTTCTCTCCCCACCAATTCTCTCCATCTCTCTTTATTCTCCCACCAACAGTTACTCTCTTCCTTCATTTGCCTCCATTCCTCCCCTCGATTTATCACTGCATCCATCACTCCTTCTTGCCATCTTCCTCTTGGTCTTCCAACTCTTCTTTTTCCCATACAATTCCCTCCCATCTCAAACATCCCTTTGGGTGTCCTCTCATCTCCCATTCTCATCATGTGTCCATACCATCTTAACCTTTCTCTTCCAATTTTGAAAGACAATGTTTTCACTCCCACTTCCTTCCTTATAATACTGCTTCTCTTTCTCTCCATCTTTGCTAATGGAAAAAAATATTTAATGGAGAATAATTGTTATGCGAACAAAGTGAGAACATCGCAAGCAAGTTCTACAAACCTGACTGAACCTTATACCAAACCTTATCTATAAATAAACAATAGAACATTATTCTGTCTATTCAAGTTGGGGATATTTTCTCCTCGATATATTTCCGTTTACCCAGTCAAGTCACAGATACCACCACTACACCAGTCTCGGCAATACGCGAATAATGTGAATTGATATTTTTTGTATATAAATTATGTTTTGATAATTTGAGAAATTATCAAATATCTAGTAAAAATCTTTCGTATACCGGTAATTTTTCTATGCATGCCTTTCATCATTCACTGACGCCAATAGCTCTCGTCGAGTCATCGCTAGAGTGCGTCGTTAAACACCTCGACATGAATTGGACATGTTATATATATATATATATATATATATATATATATATATATATATATATATATATATATATATATATATATATATATATATATATATATATATACACATAAGACCTTCCTCTCTGCCGTGATGGGTAGCGCGTCAGACCGGCAATCTGGAGATCCGGGTTCAAGTCCCGGGGGAGGTCGCGATTTATGAATAGTTTTAAATCGTATCAATATATATATATATATTATAACTATAAATATAACTCCACCCCCACAGTGTTGTAAGTGGTTGTGTTGATGCAGGGTACCGGCCGGGGGTTTATCGGTGTCGGTCGGGCGTGTCGAGTTGTTCGCGGGCCTGGCAACTCAGCAGCTGCACCACGTGACCCGGGTGATCAGGAGAGACAGCACGAGCGTCGACCCGGATGTCACCATACTCCAAGTGAGACTATCATCTATCTGTGAGGCATTGAGCGCGTGGCGAGGTTCGAACCCGGCCCCTAACGAGTCATTGATTGATGTTTCAAAGATTTGCACGTTATACATACATAGACAATATCACAGCTTGAAACTAGAAATGAAAATGAGTTATTAGAACGTATAGACGTAGGCATGACCGATTCTGTATAGAAACAAACAGAATCGAGTAATGTCCACGCCCTAGAGGTCTAATTAACTAAATTCATTATTTCTGATATTGAGATGATGTTTTCTATTTTCTCTAAAATTGGGAAAATGAATATCGTCATTATTCGTTAAAATCCAGTTGCAGGGTTGCGATGTCCTTTAAGATTATTCGACGTCAGTTTCTCTAAATACCTGTCACATATCTGGCTTGAGCACGGTATTACCAAGAGGACGCTGAAGAGTGAATACAGGAATAAAGTCTACTCGGTCGTGTGACATGAGCCTCGGGGTACCTTTCAATGGAGTGTGGTTAGGGTTCAGGTAAGGCTGGACACCCAACCGAGTCGACTTTATTCCGGTATATGCTATTCAGGCGTTCCACACCAAGTCCAGTTACCATTTCCCGCTATTCGGTGCGAACAAATAGCATGGGTAACCATGGTAACCTTGCTTGCTTGTTTGCACCAGGTGAGCCCGCCGGTCGTCCTTGCGCAAACGCCGACCTACAACGTGTCGACTATCGGAGTGAACCCGAACGCCACGGCCGACGACGACGTGTGCGTCATCAGCGGCTGGACGTGGAGGACCGCGGACGTAAGAGCACATCACTAGGGCAATAATTAGATGAGCGTAGCGAAGATTTTCACTCAAGTCTTACGGAGCTTTGTCTGTGCGTTTTTTTTTTTTTTTTTTTTTTTTTTTTTTTTAAACACTGCAGAGGTCGCAGGGTTTGACCGATCGACATTAAACTTTTTTTATATATGCAAACTTATCCAACTTAGAACTGTATAGTTTTGAGGTCTAATCGGTTGGACCATTTTTAAGAAACATCATTTTGAAGTTTCTAAAAACCCCATAAGATTTGGCTGGGCGCAAAAAAATTGAAAAAAAATCTCTCCAATACGATTCAAATTTTCCACAAATGTGAACACAAGAATAATATACATGAATAAAAATTTGGTTTGATATTTGGACCAGCCGTTTTGGAGAAAATAATATAATAACTGTATTTTATTCATCGAAAAGATAGAAATATTAGTTGAAAAATGTTGCATTGTCGAAGTCACGGCTTTCTAGATTCATCGACATCGGATGAAGTTCATTTCAAATGATCAAGGTTTGTAGAGTTTTCGATTATACTTCATATAGACATCTCGCTCATCGTACAACGCACATCCTGCGTTTGCCTAGTTTATAAAATATTTCATATCATATGGTGATATTTATTGCTAGTAATAGTTCAGATGATTGATTTGGGGACGGAAAGTGTTGAAACATGACGCACGTATGTTCTCCCTCAGTACCAGCTGACCGCGGGCAATGCCAGGATATTGGACAAGCAGGACTTCTGTCAGAACGACAAGGGCTATTTCTGTACAGCAGCCAACGAGTTACTGGTAAGACATTTACATCCTTCTCAACACGTTCAAGGCGAGACGGCAGGCTTATTTCCTCACTTTATAAGCCTGAAACTAGATTATGAGTATAAGGCCCGGTCACCGAATCTTAGTTAAGTACTAATCCACTAACTATTTGTTGAAGGTACGAAAATATCACATGTAACCAAGGGTTAATAACAAGTTAATCCGCTAACTATTGCTTAATCCACTAACTATCGATTCGTAATACCGGCCCTTATGTCAATATTTATTCTCCTAATTTGAGAGATAAATAGAATCGTTTTTCTCAATTTCAGAAATTAAAATGTATTTATTTGTCCTCCAGGACCCAACCTTTTTTCCGAGTCGTGACGTAGACATTACTCGATTCTGTTCATGTTGCTACACAGAATCGGTGATGTCTACGTCATGACTCATGGTCTCTGGGGGACAAAAAAAAATATTAGGCCCATAGTTCTTTGAATTGAGATGATGATTTCTATTCTAGTTCTCTCTAAAAGTAGGGAAATAAATATCGTAATTATTGATTGAAATCTACTTTCATACTTGTGACGTCCTTTAACAACGCCTGTCAACATGAATGAATGAACAGAGGTAATAGTAATCTGTTTGCAGTCGAAGTGGGACGGAGGGCTGATGGTATGTAACGGCCTGCTGTCTGGCCTGTACTCCAGTCACATCCGACCTGCCGTGGACCCGCTGCCGCGCAGCTACTTCGACGTGTCGTTAAACAGGGCGTGGCTCGACGACCAGCTCCAGCCGCCGGCCCCAGGCGCCGCCAGCGCCGTCTCCTTGCCTGTCGGGCTGTTGGCTGTTGCCATGGCTGTCCTCAACATGGCCAACTAGACACTATCACCCTTGGTTACATGCTATCTTCGTACCTTTAACTAATAGTTGACTGTGATTCGTAAAACCGGGCCTAAGTCAGTAGGCATAGTATTTTTTTTTAATTTAATTAAGAAAGCCATGAATATAAAAATTGCAGCTAATTTTTTTTGCCAACATGAAATCAATTATCTTTATCAGAGCTTGACTGGGGTTATGACAATAATAAATAAATCTAGATTACACAAAAATAAATAAACCTAGATAACAGAAAAAACTAATGAGAAAGACAAGACAAATTGCAGCAGAAATGTACAGTCTTGTTATCAATGATGTACCGCCGTAAAAACTGTTGTTATAGCTGTTATTTCCTATTTATGAATATGAATATGAAATTTTTACGTCATTGTATTTTGTATTTAATGAAATTAGGACTTGATTTTTATTTTCTCACTTTTACTATTTCTATCAATCAATGTGATGGTGGTCACATGGTGCTCTCGGAATACTACTAAAAGGTAAGAAACTAAGGCCCTAAGAAATAAGGCCCCGATTTTGATTGTTGAATAGAAAATGTCCAAATCCCTCTTCAGCCACATCCGATCCAGCGTCTTCTGAGCGAGCGAGTAGGAGGTAGGGGGGAGGGGGGAGTGAGAGAAGGAGGGAGGGGGGAGGGAGGAGTTCGAGCCACCAATCTGTAGATAGCGAGTATTCATATCTCTTCGATAAGCTCAACTAGAGAGGCATAGTATATAGCCTCTCAAGCCTAACTGCTGAATAGGGAAAATGTCAATCATTTCTCACGTCACGAAGGAACTCTCGCCTGCATTTTGAGGACAACTTTGTACCTATAGGTAAGGATTGTGGTGCGAACTTGTAATTAGATCTATTCATCAAAACTTGAAGTCATTTTGGGATGTTCAAATTTTTATTGAAGACACAATGGTATAAATAATTGCAAAAGTTGCTTTCATTCTGAATTTTTATTTTTTGTAGATAATTTAAACTTTCAACCTTTGTAGATTATTTTAGATCATTAGTCAACTTGAGTTGACGTTTAATTAATTGTTGTTAAATGAATTATCTTGCTTTAATAAGACCAGCCACACGCTAAACGGGGTCTGAAAAAGCCGCCGGATTTTAGAAGCAGTATTATAAGGAAGGAAGTGGGAGTGGAAACATTGTCTTTCAAAACTGGAAGAGAAAGGTCAAGATGGTATGGACACATGATGAGAATGGGAGATGAGAGGATACCCAAAGGGATGTTTGAGATGATAGGGAATTGTATGGAAAAAAGAAGAGTTGGAAGACCAAGAGGAAGATGGCAAGAAGGAGTGATGGATGCAGTGATAAATCGAGGGGAGGAATGGAGGCAAGTGAAGGAAGAGAGTTGGTGGGAGAGTAAAGAGAAGAAGAAGATGAAATTGATGGATATGAGGAAGAGAGAGAGAGATGGAGGAGCCCGGAATTGGCGGAATCCGGGACTTGAGACGACCGCCCTAGATTTGGTGATGTAAACCCCCTGGCCCAATCACCATTGGTTATCTGGGAAAGATATATAAAAAAAAATGGGGATTTTGATTTTTGAGATTCACAAGCAATTTTGGAATCTAATAATTAAATCGTGGATATTTTCCAAGTTATTTTCAATAATTGAATGATTGTGAACATTCATCTGTGTACATTTATAAGGATAAATGATCGACGGGGCTCGAATGTCGCCTGTCGTGAAGCGCCTCCCCTGACAGGCAGGCAGGCAGGTATGTGAGACTTGTGTGTGGGGATTAGAAGGTGGCTTGGCTCAATGCGAGCTCCGGGTAACAGCTGACCCAGGACGAGCGAGGAGGTGGCTAATCCACCGAGCTAAGCGTCGCGGCGTCCACGTCGATATCCCGGCGCCCTAATCTAGACATGCGCACTACACGGCGCATGCTGTTTGGCTGGAGAGAAAACAAGCAATGGTTGCGTTTAAATCGAGCAGTAAGATACGAGAAATATATTTAAAATATCTACACAATAATTGAAATTAAAATTAAATTGAAAATAATTTATATCAGAAACAATACAGATTAAAATTCACGTTATATCCACAGAGAATATTTAAAGGTGATTGTCTATTTTGTTCAATTAGATAACATATTGGAGCAGGTATAAGAAAAAAGTAACTTGACATTTTAGTCAATATAACCTATGATATAAATTGGTTACATGAGTAGTCTTACTCATACTTGTCGATTAACACAAGAATAAAGAAATTGATACTTTGTGGGAAAAACGGCAAAAATGAAAAGTTCATTTCAGATTGAGAACTCTTGAACTGAACGAAATCGAAATCGAAGTTGGGTTTTATTGCAGCCTGCAGGTATTTCATTATACTTATTTCTTCCTATAGACATATTCATATTTATTCTTTGGGGTGATAAGATCGCCCTTGTGGTGCCCCGTTCAAACGATCTGATCCTCCATCCATAGCCTTAATTGGGAAACAATGATTTTGTATCAAGTTTCGATGTTATTAGAAAAAAAAAAATATTCAGTCCTGAAAATAAGATGAAATCATTAATAAAATGAATAGCAAAATGTTTCTATGGATAGCATAAAACACCTGTTGATAACGCGGTTGCTCATGTGACCGGGAGGTGAGGATAGACCAGGCCTCGGTTCGAACCCCGCCACCGTCCATCTTCACAGAGGTTTCCCTCTGACCTCTGTGACCTGTGAGTAAATGCCGGGATGACACAACGTAAGAAGAGGACCAAAGTTTCAACATTTTACATCCTAGATAATTGAATCAAATGACTTATTCGCTCAACAATCATCTGGATTGGGATCGGTAGTCTATTTTATTCCTCTTCATTGAGGTGAGAGCGCTGAATAATTTCAAGGTGCAGACCACATTTTAGGTAAGAAAATAAGGTACCTAATTATATAGGTAAAAGCGAGTTACCATTTCACCAATATCACACAGAATGTGAATAAAAGTGTTGTGTCTATGAGTGGGTGAGCGAATTTTAAAAATTTAGTTTAATGACTTCTATTTTAAATGGAATTCCAGGAAAAATATCTACTTCTCTTCTCTACAGACGTAATCTGAATTGATTTAATTATGTAATCTCCCATATTCTATATGTTTGATTCATTTCTTGTGTGTTATCCAATAGGTGTAGATCTATATCTGTATGAGAAAAAACGCAGTGCATTTGTCATATGCATTCTTTTATATTTGTTTGTAACTTCTATTGAGTGCTTAGAGTCGTCTCCAATTGTTGTTTCTCTCATTTTATAGGCCTCTAGTGTCAAAACTTTTCTGTGTAATTTCTCGAAATAATGAAACTACAAATCCAATCTGCATGAGTTCTGTTTCAAAATTGAGTTTGTTTTAAGATTTCGGAGCCGAATACGCACATTGTTGTGTCATGTATTCAAATGTTAATATCCTCGTGTGTCCTATCAATGATTCACCGAACGATCCTACCATAAACATATTTAGCCTTCATGATCTGAATTGAATATACAGAATTTCTGAAACACATTTGAATATATATTAAATTGAAATTTCTTAAAATAAATCACGGTGAGTGATTCACAGTTGAACAGTGACAGTGAAAAACATAATCTCTTAATCACAACTCATTTATATGTATAAAATAAAACAGAGATATACAAAGATATATATTTTATATATGTATAAAATAAGTCGGAGCTATAATTATAAGACACAAGAATGGAATGTTTCCAGTGTTGTCGCACTCGACTGTTTCCCACGTACGTGCCTCGGCTCCCTGTTTGCCTGATCACCGCCCGCTAGATGCAGGATCGCACGTCACACACCCTTGCAGTGGCCCGCCATATTGGAAACATTCACTCACTACCCATCAATACAACAGATAACAACTAGTATCATATTATATATTACTATCATCATATTTGCTTTGGTTTTTCTAAATTAATTCTTAGTTCGGATTGAAGATTTTTTGGTTTTCTCAGGTTATGCATCAGAGACAGAGAGACAGATATTGCGGAATCTTTATTTCAGCCTGATTTGTGTTTGGGGATTTTTGAGTGAATCTGAGATAGGGTGGTTATTGTAATATTATTATATTATTATTGTTATTGTGTAAAACTATGATAACAATTATTTATTGTACAATAAATAGTAGCATTAATTATATTGTTAACAGGTATTCATACTGTGATAAGAGGTGTCATAATATATAAAATATTCACTGGAAGATATTTTAAATAAATATAAAATTACTGATTTGGTAGTGATATATTTTTTTTTGTACGTATCCGAAACAAAGTTTAATAATTATCAGTGCAATAACAATACTATTGAAAATTTATTTTCCCAATTAAACATAGAAATAAACGTGTTTGATTTTGATTTATTTCAAAATCTGATTCTCTACTGAGGAAAATCAGGACATTTATTTCTATTTCGGCAGCTTTCAATAAATCATTAAGTTTAAATTCTTGAACATACTTCTTTTTTCTCAAATGTTTGACATACGTAACACTTTTTGGGAGGTTTAGTGTAAAGTGATTTACGGGTAAACACGATCTAGAGTAGACCGTGATTTTTACTACGCACAGTCAGGCAAGCTGTTCCCGACCTGGTCTCAGTAAATGTCAATCACGGTATCCTTGAGACAATACGACAACAACTGTCAGCTGATGAATTCTAATTCAAAATGGCTGCGTTCTGATATGTGTATGTTGTGACATATTGTGCAAACAAGATTCAGTAAATTTGCTATGACAGATTCAAATTCAATATTTAAACCACAGAAATGGATTAATCAAGCTGTGAGGTTATCAAATACGAGTAGTACAGCTGTTGTCAAGTCCATTTTTGATATTATTGAATGCGTATTGTTCATTTCTAAGAAGACCTACGCCTGGATGTAGGCCTACTCAGTGGCCTGGATTCAAATGACATTAGTAATGTAAGTATTCTTGTGACTGCATGTGTCTTGGTTTAACTCTACTAAAACGTAGGCATAGGCCTACTGTATTTATTGCTTAAAAATTCACCACGCTCCATCAGTGAAGTAGCATGTAACATTTAATAATACGTCACAGTCTAGAATAGGAGCTAGCTTAAGAACACTACAACTTCGTCTTTGCATCGACTTTTTGCAATCCACCCATAGACTCTGATTCTGTAAATGAACAACACATTGTCACTCGTCATTATCAATGTGTAGATTTCTGACTGGCACGAGACGGGTAACCACAAGCTTCTGCCGTTGCCATTGAGTTGGCTTACCTATGTCGAAATGTCTCTTTTGAATTCTCTTTACAAAACGCTACTTTTACTTGAATATTTTGCAGTAAGTGAGTGAAGTGGGTGAAAACCGACTGCCGTATCACAGGATATTGATTATTCATCTTATCAAAACTCAATACAAATAGTTGAATAAGATGCAACACTTTGAATGTCAATTACCGGTATCATTGAGTTTGTAGTTTTAACTACAAACTCAATGCCGGTATGTAGATGTTGAATATTAGAAGAGAACGTAAAATACCATATCTAGAGAGCCCTAATATAATTTTCTTTATAAAGGATTACACAACCCTTTATAAAAGTGTATTATCAACAATGTATTTTGTTTGTAATAGATATTAAAAATCATTGTTTGACAGTCCTTTCATAGGCATACCTATTCTTGTTTTCAGGTAGGCCCTAATACAATTAAAAAAATGGAAGTTTTGAAGTTTTGAATGTGTTACCTACTGATATATCAATTACCTTGTTGAAATGATGATAGCCTACACAATTGATCAAACAATCTTTCACACCCAACAATACATTCTTCTTTTTCATACAATATTTCTAGTTTTAAAACTACGAGCAACCAATTACAAATTTATAGAAACAACGTCTTAAAACTGAACACTTTTAACGGAGGAGAACTCGATCTTATTTTGTATTTGCAACGTAACGATGATAGTAACATCTAGGTGTACTAATTCGTTCTTGTATTTTACAGTTGATGGTATTTCAATCCAATGCATGAAAACGAGATGGAAGCTGGAGAGAAACAAAGGGGAGACAGGATGACGGAAGAGTGAAAAGGGGAACGTAGAGGAAGAAGAGGAAATCCGGAACGCATCAGCGATACATCGTGACCGGTTAGTACTAGTAGCGCAGTTCAGTAGGCGAACCGGTAAGGCGCTAACTCTTCAGTAAAGTAATCTTTTCATTGAATTTCTCAGTTCCGTTTGTAATCTGTGACTCAAATCTGGTCTCCACTTCAAATAGAGTTCAATTTAAAGATTTTAGCTTCAAGAATAACTTGGTAGAAGGGTATATTAATTTTGTCATAATTGAAATTTAAAAATGAATCTAGGTTGTAGGATTTAAAAAAAAAAAATCGAGTTGGGTTTCGCAGATGTCCTTCCATCGTTCCACAAAATTTAGCCGAAAAAATCACAATTTCTCGCTCTTTGTGACTAAATTTGGTTTAAAAAATTTGAAAATGATATGTATGGTACAGTTCTTAGAATTGAATCATCTGTCAGAATATCTAAATATGTTTTCATTGTAATTTTAAAATTACAACATCAATACAACCCGCCCGGTGGCTAAGTCAATTATCGCTAGCGGTAGTAACTGAAGTCACCGTTGGGCGTGGGTTCGAGTCCCGCATATGGCATGGGTTTTTGTAAACGTCCTTTCACCTATCATCACTTCATCGTTGCATTATCATCCGCTCATTCGTACCCCCGTATAACCTAGCTGTTGGTGGGGTCATTAAGCAGCATTAGAAAAGAAAAAAATCAATACAACATCAATGTGTGCTATAACAATCTGGAAATAACGCGAATGGTTGAGAGCTCATCGAGCGATCATCAAATAAGATCCCTCCGTCACTCATATTTGTCACCAGTTTATAGAAATCAATTGACACAGGTCAACGACTCAATTTGTTTTATTGCAAAACTTTGAACTATCAAGCAGTCGTGTGCCATTGTTAGAGACATGTAAAAATAGCAATTGCTATAAAAGCGATGGAATTGAAAAGTGCTTCAATACATGTTTTTCTTCATGTTTCAATACATTTGTTGTTGTTTGATCATGTTTTTGAAAAGGCGACAAAACGCAATAAATGTCTGATTCCGCTATTTTTAAGCGTATCTGCTATATATACGCTATATTCAGCATAAATGCATTATAGATGCCATTTTCTTAAAAATTATATTAATTGAGATGTAAAAGAGTGAAATTAGTTGGGAATTTCATAAACCAAAAAGCAGATAAAAATGCAGTCGGCAGATTAGGCGTGGATATAACCCGGTGGTGCACAAAATTTGTCTGAAAACATCAATTGATATGCTTCTCTTAAGTGTGCAATTTTACGTTAAGTAATGGTGGTTTTATCAGTACGATATTGTTGTTACGCTACAGAACATTTTTGCGCTACAAATATGACGTATCAAAATAATAGATGCACCAAAATGCTACTTTTCCAATTCAAAATGCTATAAAAATAAAAAATAGAAGCTATATTCACATGTCTCTAGCCATTGTCAAGAGTCCCTGATTAAGGTTAAAGAACATCACAACCTTGAAACTAGATTTCAACGAATAACGGCGATATTTATCCGCTCACTTTCAGAGAAAACTAGAAATCATCGTCTCAATTCCAGAAATTATGTTAATTCTATTCGTCCCCCAGGACCCGGCCCTCTTTCTGAGTATAGTGCCGTAGACATTACTCGATTCTGCTTATTCTTGTGTATAGGATCGGTTGTGCCTACGTCATGATTAATGGTTCCTAGAGAACAAAAAAAAAAAATATAATTTCAGGAATTGAGACGATGATTTCTATTTGCACTGAAATTAGGTGAATAAATATTGTCGTTATTCGTTGAAATCTAGTTTCAGGGTTGTGATGTCCTTTAAGGATGAAAGGTAGGATCGTTTGGACAGGGCACCACGAGGGTGATCTCAACACTCCAAAAAACGTCTAGGCCTGAACAACTAAAGTTTAGTATCGGGTGAAGAGGGTCTCATTTTGTGATTACAGCGTAACTTTGTTGATATAATATGCTAAATATTTTCTTCCTCACAGTCGGTGGTATTTACAATCCAGTGCATGGAGAAGCGGACGTTGAAGAGAAGAAGAGGGGAGAGCGGATGAAAGAAGAAGAGGGGAGAACGGATGAAAGAAGAAGAAGAGGGGAGTGGAGAGGAGAGGAAGAAGAGGAAGGCATCAGCGGAACATCATGACTGGTGGGTACCATTACTATTCTAGGCCTATGATTGAAACTCAGATTTTGATTATTGTTTGCTTAGCAACCCCACCATTAGCTTGGTTATTTGGGGGTAGGAATGACCAGGTGATCATGAGAAGTAAAGATTCTCAGTTCTATCGTTTTGTGTGTGTAAAGTGATCAAATTGGAATTTCAGTTCCAATTGAAGATTGAATTGGAGATTCTGTAATTAAAGATTTTAGAACAAAAATCAATGTACCGGAAGTGTATTTGTCATATATGGGCCTATGTAGAACTTAAGAATCATTGTAGGCCTAATAACTTGTAAAAAAAAAATGGAAAAATGTCCATGGGAATGAGTTATTAAAATGACCTTTCGGCACCCTACCAAATTTTAGACAAATCAAAAATCTTGAATTTTTGCCTTTACTTTTTACTTTTTTCAAATTTGATTTCTGACGTCAATTTAGGTTTTAAAATTTCCAAAAATACATTCTCTTCCTTAGAATTGAATATTCTTGTTGAATATCTGAATTTAATTTGGCAATTGTCGTTATTTCAAAAGACCTTTCTTCAAAAAAACGTTTTTTTAAATAAATCAACGACGTTTTTCTTGGCAACCGCCAAGGCAATCCTAACGGAACTTTCTAATGATTTAAAGATCCCAGAGTTATGAACATAAAAAAATACTAGAACATCATAGCTCTCACCAGTTCATAGAAATTAATTGCGAAAGGTCAAAAACGAGCTTACTTAACCCTGTGCATTTTGGTCAAATTTTTTTGTCGCTTGAAATTTTTGGTTGAATTTCTCAGTTCTGTTGTTATGTATGTGTAGTGTGATCAAATTGGAACACAAATCCGGTCTCCGTTTCAAAAT
The DNA here is from genome assembly GCA_907164805.1 of Brachyptera putata. NCBI lineage: Eukaryota > Metazoa > Arthropoda > Insecta > Plecoptera > Taeniopterygidae > Brachyptera > Brachyptera putata. The sequence continues at coordinate 32,488,618 of OU015466.1, read as the reverse complement.
TGAGTTTAATTTAAAGATTTTAGAGCGAAAAACAACTTGGTGTATTTGCCATGGTAGCGGCCTATATAGAAATTTAGAATCCTTGTAATTACTTAGAAAATAAGAAAATTAGAGAAATTTGAACAGAATTGGGTTTCCAGAATGTCCTTTTGCCGTCTTACAAAATTTCAGACAAATCAAATTCATGAATTTTTGCCTTTTTTACTTTTTTCAAATTTGATTTCTGACTTTAATTTTGGTTTTAAAATTTCCGAAAAAATATTTTCTTCCACAGAATTGATCCCTCTGTCTGAATATTTGAACATTATTACATAATTGTCGTTATTTCAAAAGACAGTCCCGAAAATTGGCTGAAAATGTCCGTTTTTTGATAAATCAGCGACGTTTTTCTCATTAACCGCCAAGGCAATCCTAACGGAACTTTCTAATGATTTGAAGATCCCAAAGTTATGAACATAAAAAAATACTAGAACATCATAGCTCTCACCAGTTCATAGAAATAAATTGCGAAAGGTCAAAAACGAGCTTACTTAACCCTGTACATTTAGGTCAAATTTTTTTGTCGCTCGAAATTTTTGGTTGAATTTCTCAGTTCTGTTGTTATGTATGTGTAGTGTGATAAAATTGGAACACAAATCCGGTCTCCGTTCCTAAATCGAGTTTAATTTGAAGATTTTATAGCGAAAACAACATAGTGTACTCACCATGGTAGAGTCCCATATTATAGAATTCTGGAATCCTTCTAATTACTTTTCCATTAGCATTATTAGCAAAATTTCAACGGAATAACTCTTCTGAAATGTCCTCTTGTCTTCCTACAAAATTTTAGCCGAATCAAAAATGATGATTTTTTATGACTCTGAAAAGTGGCTGGAAATTGCAGTTTTTGGGAAATTCAGACACCTTTTTCTTGGAAATGGCTGATGCGAGTATAGCCAAATTTGCTGAGGATTTAGGGACCATCAAGTTATACTCTTAAAAAAATACTAGAACATCATAGCTCTCACCAGTTCATAGAAATTAATTGCGAAAGGTCCAAAAGTACCTTAGTTAACCCTGTACATTTTGGTCAAATTTTTTTGTCGCTTGAAATTTTTGGGTGAATTTCTCAGTTCTGTTGTTATGTATGTGTAGTGTGATAAAATTGGAACACAAATCCGGTCTCCGTTCCTAAATCGAGTTTAATTTGAAGATTTTATAGCGAAAAACAACTTAGTGTACTCACCATGGTAGAGTCCCATATTATAGAATTCTGGAATCCTTCTAATTACTTTTCCATTAGCATTATTAGCAAAATTTCAACGGAATAACTCTTCTGAAATGTCCTCTTGTCTTCCTACAAAATTTTAGCCGAATCAAAAATGATGATTTTTTATGACTCTGAAAAGTGGCTGGAAATTGCAGTTTTTGGGAAATTCAGACACCTTTTTCTTGGAAATGGCTGATGCGAGTATAGCCAAATTTGCTGAGGATTTAGGGACCATCAAGTTATACTCTTAAAAAAATACTAGAACATCATAGCTCTCACCAGTTCATAGAAATTAATTGCGAAAGGTCCAAAAGTACCTTAGTTAACCCTGTACATTTAGGTCAAATTTTTTTGTCGCTCGAAATTTTTGGTTGAATTTCTCAGTTCTGTTGTTATGTATGTGTAGTGTGATAAAATTGGAACACAAATCCGGTCTCCGTTCCTAAATCGAGTTTAATTTGAAGATTTTATAGCGAAAAACAACTTAGTGTACTCACCATGGTAGAGTCCCATATTATAGAATTCTGGAATCCTTCTAATTACTTTTCCATTAGCATTATTAGCAAAATTTCAACGGAATAACTCTTCTGAAATGTCCTCTTGTCTTCCTACAAAATTTTAGCCGAATCAAAAATGATGATTTTTTATGACTCTGAAAAGTGGCTGGAAATTGCAGTTTTTGGGAAATTCAGACACCTTTTTCTTGGAAATGGCTGATGCGAGTATAGCCAAATTTGCTGAGGATTTAGGGACCATCAAGTTATACTCTTAAAAAAATACTAGAACATCATAGCTCTCACCAGTTCATAGAAATTAATTGCGAAAGGTCCAAAAGTACCTTAGTTAACCCTGTACATTTAGGTCAAATTTTTTTGTCGCTTGAAATTTTTGGTTGAATTTCTCAGTTCTGTTGTTATGTATGTGTAGTGTGATAAAATTGGAACACAAATCCGGTCTCCGTTCCTAAATCGAGTTTAATTTAAAGATTTTATAGCGAAAAACAACTTAGTGTACTCACCATGGTAGAGTCCCATATTATAGAATTCTGGAATCCTTCTAATTACTTTTCCATTAGCATTATTAGCAAAATTTCAACGGAATAACTCTTCTGAAATGTCCTCTTGTCTTCCTACAAAATTTTAGCCGAATCAAAAATGATGATTTTTTATGACTCTGAAAAGTGGCTGGAAATTGCAGTTTTTGGGAAATTCAGACACCTTTTTCTTGGAAATGGCTGATGCGAGTATAGCCAAATTTGCTGAGGATTTAGGGACCATCAAGTTATACTCTTAAAAAAATACTAGAACATCATAGCTCTCACCAGTTCATAGAAATTAATTGCGAAAGGTCCAAAAGTACCTTAGTTAACCCTGTACATTTTGGTCAAATTTTTTTGTCGCTTGAAATTTTTGGTTGAATTTCTCAGTTCTGTTGTTATGTATGTGTAGTGTGATAAAATTGGAACACAAATCCGGTCTCCGTTCCTAAATCGAGTTCAATTTAAAGATTTTATAGCGAAAAACAACTTAGTGTACTCACCATGGTAGAGTCCCATATTATAGAATTCTGGAATCCTTCTAATTACTTTTCCATTAGCATTATTAGCAAAATTTCAACGGAATAACTCTTCTGAAATGTCCTCTTGTCTTCCTACAAAATTTTAGCCGAATCAAAAATGATGATTTTTTATGACTCTGAAAAGTGGCTGGAAATTGCAGTTTTTGGGAAATTCAGACACCTTTTTCTTGGAAATGGCTGATGCGAGTATAGCCAAATTTGCTGAGGATTTAGGGACCATCAAGTTATACTCTTAAAAAAATACTAGAACATCATAGCTCTCACCAGTTCATAGAAATTAATTGCGAAAGGTCCAAAAGTACCTTAGTTAACCCTGTACATTTTGGTCAAATTTTTTTGTCGCTTGAAATTTTTGGGTGAATTTCTCAGTTCTGTTGTTATGTATGTGTAGTGTGATAAAATTGGAACACAAATCCGGTCTCCGTTCCTAAATCGAGTTTAATTTAAAGATTTTATAGCGAAAAACAACTTAGTGTACTCACCATGGTAGAGTCCCATATTATAGAATTCTGGAATCCTTCTAATTACTTTTCCATTAGCATTATTAGCAAAATTTCAACGGAATAACTCTTCTGAAATGTCCTCTTGTCTTCCTACAAAATTTTAGCCGAATCAAAAATGATGATTTTTTTATGACTCTGAAAAGTGGCTGGAAATTGCAGTTTTTGGGAAATTCAGACACCTTTTTCTTGGAAATGGCTGATGCGAGTATAGCCAAATTTGCTGAGGATTTAGGGACCATCAAGTTATACTCTTAAAAAAATACTAGAACATCATAGCTCTCACCAGTTCATAGAAATTAATTGCGAAAGGTCCAAAAGTACCTTAGTTAACCCTGTACATTTAGGTCAAATTTTTTTGTCGCTCGAAATTTTTGGTTGAATTTCTCAGTTCTGTTGTTATGTATGTGTAGTGTGATCAAATTGGAACACAAATCCAGTCTCCGTTCATAAATCGAGTTTAATTTAAAGATTTTATAGCGAAAAACAACTTAGTGTACTCACCATGGTAGAGTCCCATATTATAGAATTCTGGAATCCTTCTAATTACTTTTCCATTAGCATTATTAGCAAAATTTCAACGGAATAACTCTTCTGAAATGTCCTCTTGTCTTCCTACAAAATTTTAGCCGAATCAAAAATGATGATTTTTTATGACTCTGAAAAGTGGCTGGAAATTGCAGTTTTTGGGAAATTCAGACACCTTTTTCTTGGAAATGGCTGATGCGAGTATAGCCAAATTTGCTGAGGATTTAGGGACCATCAAGTTATACTCTTAAAAAAATACTAGAACATCATAGCTCTCACCAGTCTAGAAATTAATTGCGAAAGGTCCAAAAGTACCTTAGTTAACCCTGTACATTTAGGTCAAATTTTTTTGTCGCTTGAAATTTTTGGTTGAATTTCTCAGTTCTGTTGTTATGTATGTGTAGTGTGATAAAATTGGAACACAAATCCGGTCTCCGTTCCTAAATCGAGTTTAATTTGAAGATTTTATAGCGAAAACAACATAGTGTACTCACCATGGTAGAGTCCCATATTATAGAATTCTGGAATCCTTCTAATTACTTTTCCATTAGCATTATTAGCAAAATTTCAACGGAATAATTCCTTGAAATGTCCTCTTGTCTTCCTACAAAATTTTAGCCGAATCAAAAATGATGATTTTTTATGACTCTGAAAAGTGGCTGGAAATTGCAGTTTTTGGGAAATTCAGACACCTTTTTCTTGGAAATGGCTGATGCGAGTATAGCCAATTTGCTGAGGATTTAGGGACCATCAAGTTATACTCTTAAAAAAATACTAGAACATCATAGCTCTCACCAGTTCATATAAATTAATTGCGAAAGGTCCAAAAGTACCTTAGTTAACCCTGTACATTTAGGTCAAATTTTTTTGTCGCTCGAAATTTTTGGTTGAATTTCTCAGTTCTGTTGTTATGTATGTGTAGTGTGATCAAATTGGAACACAAATCCAGTCTCCGTTTCAAAATTGAGTTTAATTTAAAGATTTTATAGCGAAAAACAACTTAGTGTACTCACCATGGTAGAGTCCTATATTATAGAATTCTGGAATCCTTCTAATTACTTTTCCATTAGCATTATTAGCAAAATTTCAACGGAATAACTCTTCTGAAATGTCCTCTTGTCTTCCTACAAAATTTTAGCCGAATCAAAAATGATGATTTTTTATGACTCTGAAAAGTGGCTGGAAATTGCAGTTTTTGGGAAATTCAGACACCTTTTTCTTGGAAATGGCTGATGCGAGTATAGCCAAATTTGCTGAGGATTTAGGGACCATCAAGTTATACTCTTAAAAAAATACTAGAACATCATAGCTCTCACCAGTTCATAGAAATTAATTGCGAAAGGTCCAAAAGTACCTTAGTTAACCCTGTACATTTGGTCAAATTTTTTTGTCGCTTGAAATTTTTGGTTGAATTTCTCAGTTCTGTTGTTATGTATGTGTAGTGTGATAAAATTGGAACACAAATCCGGTCTCCGTTCCTAAATCGAGTTTAATTTAAAGATTTTAGAGCAAAAAATAACTTGGAGAAATTTTTAGTTTTCAAAATTTGATTCATCTCAAATTTGCTGTGAACATGAAGTGGCTCTTTGCAATGAATAATCCTCAGAAATGTTTGTAATCAATTGCATTTAAAGCAAGTTATTCACATTAATTAACACATCCTTCCTGTTTGCAGGCTGCAGCTTACCTTGAAGACTCCCTGCTTAGAGCATCAAGGCGACTACGAGGTAGCAGGTAATGCACCGTCATGTGCCTAATCTGACCCGTGTGCCGCCCGCACCCCCAGGTATGATCCAGCCTATTTGAAAATGATCCCCGAGCCGGGTAGGCCAGCCCAGAGTGGTTTGATCAGCGCCCCGTTGGCTCTAAACCAAGCTGATTAAAGCTCCACGACAGGAAATCATCTCCTCGAGCTTAAGCAATCGATGCCACACCCGAGCACGTGAATAAAAGGCTCACGGCGGTGAGGGGATTGATCTGGATCGCTCTTGGGTGAGACGTGCTACTCTTGCGTGTGAGATAGACTTGCATGAGCCTGCCTTGCATTCAAAGGTACATTGTCATACATCCAACCACCATCTAAGATTAGCTGTAAGCGTGTGGTGGAGACCTTGGCTTAGACCGTGCACGAGAGACTTGCGTAGCTTCCTCGGAAGCTACACGAGCCTCTCTGCATGGAATATTTCAAGGTCGAGCCCCTACACACTTAACAATCCCGCCACCGCCACCGCTGCGGGCGCCACGCGGGATACTAGGAGCCACGGGATATCACACAAGTCAGAACACGTCAAGTCATTGTTACTTGTCATCAATTTATTGTCACACATTCTGTACAAGTCATATCAATAAATCATGTAATCACAAGATATTTGTTTACATGTTATTATCATTCTTGACTCGATGCATTCACATGCTAATGTACCAATGCAGTAAGTGACGTGATCAGCATTCGACCAATCAAAACACAGCAGGCTGTCTTGATCAGCTGTTTCTTGACGGGCTGCAGCGTTGATTGCTGCGACGGACGAGCGGCCCCAACGTGATCCTGGAGTCGGCAACTGCGTGGCGCGGCTTGAACTGCAGGCTGGGACGAGTGCGCGCACGTGTCAAACAGCTGGGACAACCTGCAACAATAGGAAATCATTCTTTTAAAAGTCTATCCACAAGAGTTGGGGAAGTAACTTTCCAAAGTAACGCGTTACTTTTCGAGTCACTTTTCGGTAACGGCGTCAACTCCATTGTAGAGCTAACGTTTACTTTTACGTTTTTTACGTTTACACGTTACTTTGGGAAGTATCGATCATTAAAAGTTATTTGGATATTTCTTTGATGCCATCAACGTCAGAAACGGCATACGTTTTTGATTTCTTATTTGGAGTTTCACTATTTCTAATCGCCGTCCAGGCTTGGCCCCTGGGTTTGTATCTACCCTGACGGGCTGCTAGATATTGCTTCCTGTGAACAGGGCAGCGGGTAATTGTCGATTGTCCCCCCCCCCCCAACCCTTCTACATACGGTCTTAGAACTGAAGATCAACAGTCTCGTGCTTTCAAGGTCGGCAAAAAGCTCAACATGCTTTGGCTTATTAAAATAAAAAGTATGGAAATTCATATTACTTTATATTTCAAATGAGTATTACAGATACTTGACCTAAAAATACGAAGAAAATATATTCTCTCCCACTGTGATGGCCTTATTGTGTGTACAAAATTTCAAGAAAATCTGAGATGGTCATGAAAAATTCTGTCGTTGATTTCATATGGAATTACCCAGAAGTTACGATATTAGAACAATATCAAAAACATTATTCTTTTAAAACAAATGACCACATTCCAGCTGTCAAACCAAGAACAAATCTTGAGCCTTCTAAAACAGGGTAGCCAATTTGAACCGAATTCCCTAATAGCTAATACATTGTAAGCCTTCGGATCCGCGCTACCACAACGACAACGTAATTTACTCGAAAACTCTACACACCTTGACTTGCATGACATGTCACTGAGAAGTCTACATACCTTGACTGAGTGTGATTCTGTTGTCCGTCGAACAGCGAGCAGAAGTCGACCTTGAAGTCTGGAACGTGACCCGACAGTTTTGGCCGTAGATCGGTAGAGATGTATCCGTGGTTTGGTATCGCAGGCGCCGTTGGATCTGGACAGAAAGCGTTTATGCCGGTCAAAATAATTAATTGATTATAGGGCAACAGTACAGCAGAACATCAGTCTTATCAGTAGACATGTGAACATGGCATCTATTTTCTTTTTAAATTGCATTTATAATTTGAAAAGTAGCACTTTGGTGCATCTATTATTTTTGAAACATCGTGTTTTATAGCGCAACAACAGTATGTAGAGTAGGCCTGCCTTAAAACAGTATGGTACTGGTAACCCATAATATAATGTATAGGCCTAGTAGAAACACTCAGAAAGAGAAACACCCCAATTAATATTTGCAGAAAAATGGTCACCAAGCTGAGTTAAATCTAAGCCTCATCTGCCATCTGCACTTTGGTTTCCCAATTCCCTTAACTAACTTCACTATTTTACACCTCAATTGATATAATTTGGGTAAAAACGGCACCTCCTATTTTATTATTCCAAATATAGAGTTTATATCGCCAATATGTTGGAATATAGGGTCAAGTTTAGTGCCCCATTAAACGGGACAATTTCTCAAACTTTCATATATATTCAAAGTAGTTTCAATACTGGTATGTACCAAAGTCTTGCAGGTCACAATCCATCTAACTTGTGATTCTGATATGAGAGTCTCCTGAATGACGGTTCAGCGTGCTAGCCACTGGTCCACCAGTCTCAGTGGTTCGTCTACCACACAGCCTAGGCGTACTATTATATTCAATTAAAATGAAGTCGAGGTGCAGGCTCGAGCTATTTCATACCAATGAATGATGCAGCTGGAGATGGCCAATAAGAAGCCAGCGCCGGTTGTTCTAGTGGCCAACGAGTATGCCCAGTGCATCTCACGACGGCGTTCCCTTTTCAGTTTGTGTTTCAAGGACGTAATCACGTCCGAGATGGACAGATTGTCGAGAGAAAGTCCTCTGAAGAGTTCCCGAGCTTTCTGCTTCCTTCACTTTCCTCGGTTCGGGCTACAAAGGCAAACACAAGGGATTAACGAGGATCCTCTACTGTTTACTTGTTGGTATTTTATTAATAATACACAGGTGTAGGTATGTTATTATTTATTAATTATTATTAAGGAGATACAATTGCGTGACTGCTTATGTCAGCCATCTTAGATGATCTGATCTATGCCAGTGCTAACAACTTAACATATACAACATCCTTTCTCTTAATGCTAAGATGAGTATTTATCATACCAAAATATTACATATAAACCTCATGTGACTAAAGAGGGTTTTTACAATTTAAATCACTTTTACATAGATATTCTCCTTATTACCACAACCACTACCCATACAATGTCTATACAAAATCATCAAACTTAGCAGGACATTCAACTACTCTGCCTGCCCTGGTTACAACTGTGGGGTCGTGGTCCATTGATTTCTCGACAGTACATTTTCCTTGAGGAGGTTGCACAACATCATTTTGATTGCTGATTACATCTTCAAACTGATCATTATTATCAATAACTACATTTCCATGTGGTACATGTTTATTCATGGATTTTCTAAGATAACTACTGTTACGTCTGAGCAATCGGCCATCAGAATCTACTTCACTATTTCTAATCGCCGTCCAGGCTTGGCCCCTGGGCTTGTATCTACCCTGACGGGCTGCTAGATATTGCTTCCTGTGAACAGGGCAGCGGGTAATTGTCAATTGTCCCCCCCCCCCCAACCCTTCTACACACGGTCTTAGAACTGAAGATCAACAGTCTCGTGCTTTCAAGGTCGGCAAAAAGCTCAACATACTTTCGCTTATTAAAATAAAAAGTATGGAAATTCATATTACTTTATATTTCAAATGAGTATTACAGATACTTGACCTAAAAATACGAAGAAAATATATTCTCACCCACTGTGATGGCCTTATTGTGTGTACAAAATTTCAAGAAAATCTGAGATGGTCATGAAAAATTCTGTCGTTTATTTCATATGGAATTACCCAGAAGTCACGATATTAGAACAATATCAAAAACATTATTCTTTTAAAACAAATGACCACATTCCAGCTGTGTCAAACCAAGAACAAATCTTGAGCCTTCCAAAACAGGGTAGCCAATTTGAACCCCATTCCCTAATAGCTAATACATTGTAAGCCTTCGGATCCGCGCTACCACAACGACAACGTAATTTACTCGAAAACTCTACACACCTTGACTGAGTGTGATTCTGTTGTCCGTCGAACAGCGAGCAGAAGTCGACCTGGAAGTCTGGAACGTGACCCGGCAGTTTCGGCCGTAGATCGGTAGAGATGTATCCGTGGTTTGGTATCGCAGGCGCCGTTGGATCTGGACAGAAAGCGTTTATGCCGGTCAAAATAATTAATTGATTATAGGACAACAGTACGGCAGAACATCAGTCTTATCAGTAGACATGTGAACATGGCATCTATTTTCTTTTTAAATTGCATTTATAATTTGCCTTTATTTTTCATTTATACTTTGGTGCATCTATTATTTTTGAAACATCGTGTTTTATAGCGCAACAACAGTATGTGGAGTAGGCCTGCCTTAAAACAGTATGGTACTGGTAACCCATAATCTAATGTATAGGCCTAGTAGAAACACTCAGAAAGAGAAACACCCCAATTAATATTTGCAGAAAAATGGTCACCAAGCTGAGTTAAATCTAAGCCTCATCTGCCATCTGCACTTTGGTTTCCCAAACGCCTCAACTACCTTCACTATTTTACACCTCAATTGATATAATTTGGGTAAAAACGGCACCTCCTATTTTATTATTCCAAATATAGAGTTTATATCGCCAATATGTTGGAATATAGGGTGAAGTTTAGTGCCCCATTAAACGGGACAATTTCTCAAACTTTCATATATATTCAAAGTAGTTTCAATACTGGTATGTACCAAAGTCTTGCAGGTCACAATCCATCTAACTTGTGATTCTGATATGAGAGTCTCCTGAATGACGGTTCAGCGTGCTAGCCACTGGTCCACCAGTCTCAGTGGTTCGTCTACCACACAGCCTAGGCGTACTATTATATTCAATTAAAATGAAGTCGAGGTGCAGGCTCGAGCTATTTCATACCAATGAATGATGCAGCTGGAGATGGCCAATAAGAAGCCAGCGCCGGTTGTTCTAGTAGCCAACGAGTATGCCCAGTGCATCTCACGACGGCGCTCGGTGCCAACTGTAACATTCCAATACAGATTGCATCAAACTAAGGAAACCTAGCACTCGGCAATAATTCAGAACGCAATGCGCTGCCATTCATTCGTCAAGCTTGCAAATGTATTGAGAAATACAGTGTAATTACTATCACTGGGGGCTTACGGTAAATTTGTTACACTCGTACCAGTACCACCCCTGATTTTTCAATTCTTTTGCTGTAAAATTACCAAGACACCGAATATGCCGATTTTTTCCCCAACCTCCCCCACTAACCTAACCAACAAAATTCCCCCCTCCAGCACCCTCCCCTCCCAAACAACATGCAAAAACCTTCAGATTCAAGTGAGTCTGAAAACGAACAATTCTCAACGTCCTGCGACTTTTTCTGATAAATTATAAATGGTAATCATAGCAGTGCGTCGTAAACCCAAATATGAAATACAAAATACAATGAATCAATCTAAATTGTTAGGAATCTCCAGCAATTTACTCACCTATGAAATAGCGAAGTCGTCGTACATGACGTTGGTTCACGTTCTCCATCTTTGTTCTATGCTTGAGAATCAGCTGGAGATGGCCAATAAGAAGCCAGCGCCGGTTGTTCTAGTAGCCAACGAGTATGCCCAGTGCATCTCACGACGGCGCTCGGTGCCAACTGTAACATTCCAATACAGATTGCATCAAACTAAGGAAACCTAGCACTCGGCAATAATTCAGAACGCAATGCGCTGCCATTCATTCGTCAAGCTTGCAAATGTATTGAGAAATACAGTGTAATTACTATCACTGGGGGCTTACGGTAAATTTGTTACACTCGTACCAGTACCACCCCTGATTTTTCAATTCTTTTGCTGTAAAATTACCAAGACACCGAATATGCCGATTTTTTCCACAACCTCCCCCACTAACCTAACCGACATATTACCCCCTGCAGCCCGCCCCCTCCTCCTCCTCAACATCAACCTGCCCCCCAACCTAACCAACAAAATTCCCCCCTCCAGCACCCTCCTAAAGAAAGATGCCTACCTTGGTTGGAGTGTCCCGGAAGATCGTCTGCGCCAGCGCTTCAACCGTCCGAGATCGACAGATTGGCGAGAGAAAGTCCTCTGAAGAGTTCCCGAGCTTTCTGCTTCCTTCACTTTCCTCGGTTGGGGCTACGAAGGCAAACACAAGGGATTAACGAGGATCCTCTACTGTTTACTTGTTGGTATTTTATTAATAATACACAGGTGTAGGTATGTTATTATTAAGGAGATACAATTGCGTGACTACTTATGTCAGCCATCTTAGATGATCTGATCTATGCCAGTGCTAACAACTTAACAAATATACAACATCCTTTCTCTTAATGCTAAGATGAGTATTTATTGGATGAGCGAAGCGAAGACTCAATTACACTTGACCCGAAAAAAATGTACATGTTTTTTTTTTTTTTTTTTTTGTTCGCGCTCTACAGGTCAAACGAAAATTCAAATTCAATTGAAACTTGGCAAGCCCAAGTGTCATCATCTGGATTGAATCTCATTGATTTTTATGCGCAATCGATTGCACCACTTCTGAGAAAACTAATTTTCCATTTTCCAAATTACCCATAAGAATAAGCCGGAGAAAAATTTTCGTACAAAAAATGTCCTTCAAAAAAATTAAAATTTTCACCGAATTTCAATATAATAATGATACACATGATTCCAAACTTTCACTGGAATCCAATCAGTCGTTTAGATATAAAAAATGATTTAATGACATTTTTATACATCATTCAAAGCTATTAAGAAAACCAATTAAATCCAAGCAACAAGTGTCACCAATTATTGAAGAACTATTAAAACAAAGCCTTCTTTATTATCAAAGATATTATTTAGAATGAGTAATGAATATAATTGGATCTCAAGGTGTATATATTGTATCTTAGATTGCATCTAATATTTCCTTCATGATGAGAATAGTCTACGAAATAAATCAACCGAATGGAAACATTAATTTTTAATTTGAATGCCGTCAAAACATCAACTTGATTTAACTTTTTGAAATAATTCAGTTTCATTCTTATTAGCTCATCCATCAACGCGGAAACACATAACGCGTTTTCCTAGTCATACCAAAATATTACATATAAACCTCATGTGACTAAAGAGGTTTTTTACAATTTAAATTACTTTTACATAGATATTCTCCTTATTACCACAACCACTACCCATACAATGTCTATACAAAATCATCAAACTTAGCAGGACATTCAACTACTCTGCCTGCCCTGGTTACAACTGTGGAGTCGTGGTCCATTGATTTCAATTTATTGTGAGGTTTCTGAAAACTCACTTTCTTCCCTATATGGAGATCGACAAGAAAGCTGATTAGGGCTACGATCTGAGGGATCAAGTTTACACAAAAGAAGCCTAGGCCTATTGTTTAGGATTCTATATGACCACATGGTCGGCCAAGAGAATATTTTACTTTACGTCAACTTCAGTCACTATACCCAACTCTAGACACAGTGGGAATGATATACATAGTATTTTTATATGTCGCAATGAAATATTTCATGATTATATTATGTTAATAATAAATTTAATAGTATGACGATGAAATTCGTTACCTCTCCTCGTCGCCATGTTGGTTTCACCAAAGAGGTTTCACTGTCATCAAAGAGTCTCCGCTTTCCATACACTTCAAAGCACAAAGCTAAGTACTACAACCTAAACTGGAAGTACACGCAATTGGTCGAGGAACACTTGCCTTCACTGGGACACTGACGGAGTTTTCGTGGTTTTCCTGTCGTTCTAATGGGATGGCTCCTTGACAACAGGCCACGACCGACACCTTCCCACTATCTAAAAACACATAATAAAATTTAACCTTACATCATCATCCATCATTCACCGACACCAATAGATCGTAGTCATCAGTACAGTGTGTCTGCTGTTAACCCAATATAAATGAATGAAAGAAGAAAGAATAAACATGAATGAACAACCAACAAAATTGATAAACCTTCATTTTAATCATTTTTTTTTATAATAATCACATGAATTATAAATATAGTTAATAAAATCGAGAGCGAACAGTGGTGCCACGACTTCGGGGACACGAACAAATAAAATGAATACAATTCGGACAAGAACTGAGCACACATGTCAACTCTGATCAAACCGTCGGACAAATCATCAGGGAAGCAGGATAGTGCAGCAGGAGTGTGTTAGTAGTTGAGAACGTCTCGCGCTTGACCGCTAGTTACCGGCCTTCACAGCCGACAGCACTCGAGGGGGCGGAGTCGGCCGAGTGGGAGGAAATAGAAGAGTACTGGTAATAATAAAAACCTTGATTGGTCCCCGACTGCAAAATGCAAACCGGATGATAATCAATATAAAATACATTCGTTGATTTTACATTAGGGTACGAATTGATATTGTATATAATTATGTACAATTATAAATAGATAAATATATATATCAAAATAAAATCGGAACTTAATACAAAATTATTGATCTGTAATTAAGGCTATGGATAAGAGTAGGTTCGTTTGAACGGGGTCCAACAAGGGGGATTTTACTACCCTATTTTAATTTTTGGTAATAAAATGAAAAATAAAATGATATGAACATGAAAAATGAATGTTTACTGATTAATTGCAAAGACAGAACTAACACAATGTGTCGATAGTTGTGGATAATTAGCGTATATAAGTTATGTTGGCTTGCCAGTTATTATCCTTGTACATAGATGATTTTCGGACAGACTTACTAGTCGGAAATTTCGAAAATGTATTTAACAAAAAAGCACCAAAGAAATACGAAATTGTTTTAAAATGTATATTCTCGAAGTGTGATATATATTAGAAGATTGCTAAATCAAAATAAAGACAATTCAGTCAACAAGTCGCTCAGGCCAATGTATTTCCAAAAAAATATAATTCAATAGGAAAATATTTCATTAAATAACCTTTCACTGTTGCCTCACACTTATTACACCTTTCATTCGATATTTTCCATTCACTATTTACTTTCGATATTTAGAAATATGTCATATTACAGTTTTACTTTGATCAATATGTGGAATTACCAATCTGGGAGTAGTTCTAACTGGCAGTTACAAGGTTATTATCACCATGGTGATAACAATTGTTATGGTGATAAAACCACAATTTATGAAATGATGGTAATTTTCACCCCATATTACTGACTAACAATATCTCGACAGTATTTTACGACTGAAACCTCATTCCAGTTCGTAACCTCACCCAATAATAAGTCCGTTTAAATACGATCACATTTATTCAGTATCTAAAAGACGCCGTGACAGCAATACAAATTCTTCAACATACTTGGCATGTCAAAATAGTAACTGTAATTTCAATAAGGATTAAGGAAATTAAAATATAAAGTCAAAGTAAATACTAATTGGGAACTTCTAATACAAATACTACATTTCTCTTTTCTTACTCTCTTCTTTCTCTCATTCTCTCTTCAGATCTGAAGACTATACAGGAAGAATCAGATGAGCCAAGACAATCAAGGACTACTGTTCAGGAATAGGCTAATCTATTGTTATATTAAAATGAGGAAATTATTTATATTTCACTGTTGAACCATATGGACATATTTTATTTTATATAAATTCTATTTCATATCAAATTATACTTTCAATAGTTAGTATTAACACTATCCATCTCTATACTATTTAATATACCACTTGATCTTACATCTTATAGAGACTTATTATATTCAGACTTACTCAGTACTGGACCAATATGTTCACCTTAATTATGAAGATACTTTTATTATTCTTTTTCATTTGACCAGACTTATACTCGTAGTTATCTGCCACCGGAAGGTAACCCCTTCTCACGCAGACCGAATAAATATTTGATTTGATTGATTTACAAATTTGAATGCTTAGACAATTACTAATAATCTAAGAGACAATCTAGACTTAGTAATATTACTCGAGACATTTAAGGATCATTCCTATTTACTGACAAATAATATGAAACAATAATTCTAAATTAAAATAATCTTCAAGTCTGGTGTTGCACTGGAACTCCATGTTCTCGTGTAGGCCTTGGTGAACGCATCAGGGTTCTCGGCTTCACTGAAGTCTGCGGCTTGTTGTTTGGCGCTTCCAGATCTACTACGGCAGATTCCTCGTGAACTGGCACGTCCTCTGGTTCCAGGATCAGGACAAGGATAATACTTCTTGAAGAAAGTACGGGTATACTGGGCACCGGAGGGAGTTTGAACAGTAACATTATTTCCGTTCTTTTCCTTGACATGAACAGGGGTAGGAGAGAAGGTTGTTATTAACTTGTTATTTATTCTTTACTTCATCAACACGACATCCCCCTCTTGGACGTCGGACTCTTTGGCTCTCCTTCGTTGGTCGGCATAGACCTTTCCCTTCCATTTGGAAATTCTGTCGCAATCTCCACTGCCCCCAAAAGGAAAGATGATACCCCACAAACATCACGCGTGTTCACGGAATGAATGAATGAATGTTGGGTTTAGAGGGGCGTCGACATCGAGGTCATTTTGCGCCTGTACGATGTAATGGACCGTTTGCTGATCATGTGACATGATCGTGTTTGGTGATAATTTACTATCATGAAGATCATGAAACCAACAATGTGTTGGAAACGGCACAAGAGGTGAGTTAGAGACAAAACATACCACAGAATGGTAAAACAAATACGTGCATGACGTAAATGGTCAAACACAAACTCCATAAACACGGAACAAGCAAACAAACGCGTGTATGATGTAAAAGTCATACACACATTTCATGAACACAGCATTGAACGACTGTGTGTATGATGTAAATCGTCATACACACAATGATACACTTGATAGCTGAACAAAATGATTGTATAAAAAACGTCATTTTGGTCGTTTGTTCAATACTTGGAGGAATAAATCTCAACAGAGATGCGTCCTACACTTACGATAACGTCAAGTTTGCATTCATACTCTCACACGGACGAGAAACGAGATGAAATCCGAGTAAAGACATTCAACCCTCTTTCAGACTCGCTGATAGTTGGTATAGATACTCTGCATGATGCCCAATCCATTCGTTGACGCTGAGTATCTTTCATACGAGAAAAAGACTGCAATAATGCGTTTTATTAGAAAAAAACATAACATAGATTATAGTAGTAGTCCTTTGCTGTACTTGAACGGCAAAAGTATTGAGGTAGTTCGTCACGCAAATATGCAACTTTGATATTGCTAAAATGATTTATTACGCGTACATACAGTCAAAGATAGAGTATGGCATAGCATTATGGGGACAGTCCTCCCTTATGAAAAAACTGTTCGTTTTACAAAAGAGATCCGTCAGAATTCTCGCAAACGTAAGCTACAACCCAACTACACCCGGTATTTTCTACAAAGATTCCTGTAAGTCGCTATTTATCAAATTTAAAATTATGACTGTACCTTCATTATATATGTTCAACTTTATATTATTTGTTGTAGAAAATGAACACATGTCAATAGAGGGTAACAAAATACATGATCATAGCACAAGGACAAATAAAGACCTGAGATCACTTACCAAAATTGCACATAAAAGTCCGATATCATATGGAATCAGATTGATGAACAATTTCTCTCTAGAACTAAAATCATTGAAGGAAAATAAAGATTTTAAAAATAAATTAAAAACGTACTTTATCAGGAAAGGTTTTTACTCTGTAAACGAATTTTTAAACGATCATCAATAAGTAAACCAATTATTTGACACGCATCAGTCATTATGCTAATTATTATTATTATTGTAAATATTAGCTATATTTTATTAATATTTTTTAAATTATATTTAATTTATATATTTGTATTGACCTTTCTTATATCATGTATATGATCAATTAAGAATAAAGAACATTTATTATTATTATTATTATTATTATTATTATACTTGACTTCCCACGTCAAAGTACCTTCAGAAGAATTGAAAGCAGAGATAAGACTGCTAAACGCTGCCAGCTCAGGACAGCTTCCGAAAGGGAAAGTTAAGGTCTGGATTTCGTGGTTCAAGTCAACCGATCAAGATGATATTTTTCATGTTTCTTTCAAAGTGATATAATTGTTTGCTACCATTCCGGTTACAAGCTGGTCTTGTAGGTGAACACGAGAAAGGCAAGGAAGCAGAAAGCTCGGGAACTCTTCAGAGGACTTTCTCTCGACAATCTGTCCATCTCGGACGTGATTACGTCCTTGAAACACAAACTGAAAGGGAACTTTTTCCGCCTCGAAAGAAAGCTTGAATCCGTAAACCGTTAGTGAACTTCAATACGGATGATGAGGCAGAGTCGTCCGATCCTTTATCACAGTTCGTGATATCGGACGAAGAAGAAGAGAGTTGCGATGGCTTTGGAAAAACCACGAAGCACAAATATGAGAGCGTTGAAAACGGGTATTTACGTAATTGTTCAACTCTCGGGGAAAACAATCAGCCAAACACTTCATAGGGCTTATAATGGACGAGTTTGTAATAAAATGTATGAAGAATAACGGAGGTCGCTAACAGTTTCATATGAACGACCCAAAATGATCAATCCCATGTTCCATTTGAGGAAATTGTTGGGATTCTCGTAGATCCGAGCATAGATTGTTGAGGAACGTATTATTCCAGAAAAGACTCGACTAATTTTAAAACACTGACACTGGTCTCTAGTTCCTACTTTATGATTCATATGCCTCCACTAATGAATGAATGAATGAATGTTGGGTTTAGAGGCGCGTCGACATCGAGGTCATTTTGCGCCTGTACGATGTAATGAACCGTTTGCTGATCATGTGAAATGATCGTGTTCAGTGAAAATTTATTATCATGATGATCATGAAACCAAAAATGGGTTGAAAACAACACACGAGGTGAGTTAGAGACACAACATAACACAGAACATTAAAACAGTTACGTGAATGACGTAAATGGTCAAACACAAACTCCATAAACACGAAACAAGTAAACAAACGCGTGTATGATGTAAAATGTCATACACACTTTTTATGAACACAACACTGAACGACTGTGTGTATGATGTAAATCGTCATACACACACTGATACACTTGATAGCTGAACAAAATGATTGTATAAAAAACGTCATTTTGGTCGTTTGTTCAATAATAAAAGGATTAGATCTCGAGAGAGATGTGTCGTAAAGTTAGGATGGATGTCAAGTTTGCATTCATACTCACATACACACACACAATCATACTAATAAATACATGCATACAAACAGGAACATACACACAAGAGTTGCAACTAAAACTACGATAATCTTTGAGTCAAGTCAAGTTATATCAAGTTCAAAAGTCCTGCCTTTCTTATGAACTCAAGAACACAGGATACGCTATCTGAGTCATCACCAAGGATCCGTGACAAGTCATCCGGCATACGCAGGCTCCGGCGCAGACCCCGGAACTTGTCACAGTCGACCAAGAGGTGGTGAACTGTGAGTGGCTCAAGGCACTCCTCACACTCAGGCGGCTCTTCTCTCCTCAGGATGAATCCGTGCGTCAGAAGAGTATGTCCAATGCGCAGGCGGGCAACAACAACCTCGTCTCTGCGGCTTCTTCTACATGACGAGTGCCATGGTCTAACTGTTGATTTGACGACCTTCAGCTTGTTGTTTGTTACAGCATTCCACGACACTTGCCAGTCACTCCTCATTTCTCGTTTAAAATGATTCTTCAGGTCATTAATATGGAGACGGGAATCAAAGGTACCACTAAAAAGGCATCCACTAATAGGTGTGTACCAAGCTGCCTCAAGGCTATACCATTGTAGCAAGTATTTGGGGTTGCGACTGTATGTAATACCTCCTCGCTGGTAACTACGGGGATCAGTTATTTTATGAGCGGAAATCAAACTGCTTCACCTCTACTATATTGAACATCAACGAGAGCAAAGGTTTCCGTTATTTTTGACACGAAACTGTGGCGAGGCGAGGCGCTAATGATATCAAGAGTTGTGTGTACAGTTACCTGAAAAAACAGTGTGTAGGTAAAGATGTTATTTTCTATTCTGACAAGTTCTACGTCTAAGTATGTTACACAATAGTTGAGACTACAGTTGTGTTTTGTCACATAGGATCTATAGTTCGCTTACAGGAGAGGCAATTGCATTGACGTGGCCAGTCTGTTTCACCAGATACACCACTGGTGTACGATGGAAACGACCACATGCACGAGCCGAGAGCAACAATGGCACAAGCCCCGAGGCGACAAAATTGAACCTGACCCAGTGATGGAGACAATTTGTTCAAAGCCAAACCAGAAGAGGAAACGTAAACCCATCACGTGTTCATTGACTAGCATGAAGGTCAGAACACCCCCCACACCAGCACAAGTGGCCAAAACGGCAAGTCAACTAAAGCGACATAATTCGGACTTTCCTCTTTCGTACCTTCTCACTACTGTCGACGTACAGAACCATGTACCTAGTTCCAGTAGACAGTACGCTCGCCTACCAGTTGAAAACCTACGTACCAGTAGGGCACTACGGTGTGACAACTGATCCTTAAGTGTCGTAACCACATCAACCAATCGAGGTGTTACAAATCCCGGATGATCTAGTTGTAAAAGCCCTGTCTGAGACGGATATAACTTCACCCAATGCCATAGATCTGGAAAAGTCTACCAGGACCCAGGATACGAGCCAATCGTACGACGAAAGAAAACTGCGGCTAACTGCTTCACAGTTCGCATCGATTTGCAAACGCAAGAAAACTGTGAATCACATTTTTCTGAAATCCCTATACAAAAGTGAAAATGTAGACAATGTTAGAAGTATTACGTATGGAAAAATAATGAAGGAAAAGCACGTGCTGGTGACGTCAAACATATGCACACAGAAGGATGTTTAATAACAGTTTTCCTCGGGATTTGTTGTTAATCCAAGTTTACCGTTTTTGGGGAGCTCTCCCGATGGGAAGGTACACAACCCTACAGAATCCCTCATGTTTGGACTTTTAGGAATAAAATGCCCAAGTTCAAAGAAAGGACTTGGTCTGCAAGAGGCTTGTAGCGACAAGAACTTCTGTGGGACTATCGCCAACGGTAGGTTACATCTGAAGACGACAAGCAATTATTTGTTCAAAGTTCAAGGACAAATGTGTGTTTACGGGGTGGAATGAATATCAAACGTTACGAATATAAATGATGGTAAGCAGCTGAAAAGTTCCCTGGTCTGCCGCCATCTTGGATTGTGACGTCCATAGTGACGTATTGTGGGCGGGCATCTTCAATTGTTAATTCAGAAAGCGCAGTCGAGCTGAGACGAGTGGAGCGGTCACTCATCGCGCCTAAGCCCGATGGACTCGACTCGGTCAAGGTCCCCACTTAGCCCCTACTATTACAGTACTAGTATTAATTATGTTTAGTA
This sequence comes from Brachyptera putata, assembly GCA_907164805.1. Taxonomy (NCBI): domain Eukaryota; kingdom Metazoa; phylum Arthropoda; class Insecta; order Plecoptera; family Taeniopterygidae; genus Brachyptera; species Brachyptera putata. The sequence goes on along the minus strand of OU015466.1, from coordinate 32,467,601 downwards.
GAAAAGCCAACAGCCATCGAAAGAGTGAGACTCATCGACTCGGTTGAGGTCCGCAATGTGCTCACTACGAGGAAGAGCGTGAAGGAGTATTGCGGACGAGCTGCTGCCTGTAGAGGAGATCGAGCCAGACATCACACATATGGACCTATACGTCCCACTGCAGTCCTTGTGAATGCAGAGCTGTTAGAGCTGTTAGTTGATCAACAGTTGAGAAACGCGGCTGAGTTGTTCCGAACGTCGCAAACCCTACCGCTCTTTCCTTCATTGCCATCATCTCCAATGCCATCATCTCCAATACCATCATCTCCAATGCCATCATCTCCAATGACTCGATAAACTTGATATTAAGGAAACTGTAAGTTTTATAATGACCACTTTTTTGATTATGTAGTCAGAGAAACTGCCAACGATATTCCTGACGTATTGCACTGTGAGGAAGTGCTTCGAGTATATAAACAATTACTCGACCTTAGTGTATTATTTGACAATTTTATTTTATAAGTGTAACAATAAGTACAACAAAAAGTATAAGTACAAACAATCGGATTTTTCTCTAAAGCCTACAAGACGGTCGTGGATGTAGATCCTTACAATGGAAACCCCATTCTCAAGTTGGAGTGTATCGGGCACTCCCAGAAGCGACTCGGTAATGGTCTCCGTAACCTCGCCCAAGAGAAAAAACTTGGGGGCAAGAATAAGCTGACGGCTGTAAAAATAGATAGGAATGAATGAATGAATGTTGGGTTTAGAGGCGCGTCGACATCGAGGTCATTTTGCGCCTGTACGATGTAATGAACCGTTTGCTGATCATGTGAAATGATCGTGTTCAGTGAAAATTTATTATCATGATGATCATGAAACCAAAAATGGGTTGAAAACAACACACGAGGTGAGTTAGAGACGAAACATAACACAGAACATTAAAACAGTTACGTGAATGACGTAAATGGTCAAACACAAACTCCATAAAGTGAACAAACGCGTGTATGATGTAAAATGTCATACACACTTTTTATGAACACAACACTGAACGACTGTGTGTATGATGTAAATCGTCATACACACACTGATACACTTGATAGCTGAACAAAATGATTGTATAAAAAACGTCATTTTGGTCGTTTGTTCAATAATAAAAGGATGTGTCGTAAAGTTAGGATAATGTCAAGTTTGCATTCATACTCACATACACACACACACTCATACTAATAAATACATGCATACAAACAGGAACATACACACAAGAGTTGCAACTGAAACTACGATAATCTTTGAGTCAAGTCAAGTTATATCAAGTTCAAAAGTCCTGCCTTTCTTATGAACTCAAGAACACAGGATACGCTATCTGAGTCATCACCAAGAATCCGTGACAAGTCATCCGGCATACGCAGACTCCGGCGCAGACCCCGGAACTTGTCACAGTCGACCAAGAGGTGGTGAACTGTGAGTGGCTCAAGGCACTCCTCACACTCAGGCGGCTCTTCTCTCCTCAGGATGAATCCGTGCGTCAGAAGAGTATGTCCAATGCGCAGGCGGGCAACAACAACCTCGTCTCTGCGGCTTCTTCTACATGACGAGTGCCATGGTCTAACTGTTGATTTGACGACCTTCAGCTTGTTGTTTGTTACAGCATTCCACGACACTTGCCAGTCACTCCTCATTTCCCGTTTAAAATGGTTCTTCAAGTCATTGATATGGAGTCGGGAATCAAACGCAGCTGCAAGAAGAGTAGCCTCCTTCGCTGCTTTGTCAGCTCGCTCATTGCCTGGGATTCCTGCATGCCCTGGCACCCAGCAGAAGACAACCTCGCATTGCTGAGCCGCAAGCTCAGCTAGGAGGGTCTGGATGTCCTGCACAAGATGGTCAGTTGGTGAGAAAACATCCAGGGCCTGCATGGAACTGAGCGAGTCTGTACAAATCAAGAACTTCTTTTGGTTGTGTTGCTTGATATGTTTCAGAGCTTGAAGGATTGCAAATATTTCAGAACTATAGACACTACACAAGGAGTTGAGTTTGTATTTAAAACTAGTTGAACCTATAGTGAAGGCACAACCTACCGCATCGTCTGTCTTTGAACCGTCAGTAAATATGAAGACATGGTCAGAAAAGGAGGCGGCTAATAGATAAAAATATTGCCTGTAGACAGAGTCGGGTGTGCTTGCTTTAGCGTGCCTTGCCAGCTGGGTGAGGCAGACTGGTCGAGGCACGGTCCAAGGAGCTATCTTGCAACACCCAGCCGCATACACGGCTGGGAGCTCGCTCAGTGGTCGCCCTAACAGCTCCTTCGCTCGGATAGCCAGTGGTCGTGTTGCTCTATGACGAGTGCTATAGATTCTTTCGTAGGAAGGTCGAAAGATCTTTCCGTATGTAGGATGCTTAGGCTTTCCACTGAGAGCAGATATGTAATTGAACGCAAGATACTGTCTTCTCAGTTCCAGAGGTGGTTCGCCAGCCTCACAGTACATGCTAATCACAGGACTTGTCCGAAAAGCTCCCAAGGCAAGCCTGATACCAGCATTGTGTACTGTATTTATGGTACTCAAATAAGATGTTCTAGCGGAGGAGTAGACGATACAGCCATAGTCCAGTTTCGAGCGTATCAGTGATCTGTACAAGTTCAGCATGACGGTCCGATCAGCACCCCACGTAGTGTAACTCAACACTCTCAATATGTTCGAACTCTGTGTGCACTTTGTTTTCAGGGTCTGAAGGTGCAACTTCCAGTTGAGTTTTTGGTCTAGAGTCATCCCAAGGAACTTGACTGACTCCGAAACTGTAATAGTCGCACCAGATAACATAAGTGAAGGTTGGGGGCTGATACCACGAATGCGATTGAAATCAATGCAGACTGTCTTGGTTGACGAAAACTTGAACCCAGTGCTGTCTCCCCAGCGTTCCAAGCGATCTATAGTAAGTTGGAGTTGGCGCTCTGCCGTACTCAACTTGGCGGACTTATAGAATATCGCAAGGTCGTCGACAAAGAGAGAACAATTCACAGGGCGCTTGATACATGTAGAAATACCATTGATAGCTATGAGGAAAAGTGTACAACTAAGGACAGAACCTTGTGGTACTCCGTTTTCCTGTACGTATGGTGTAGAGAGATGGCTATCAAGGCGAATTCTGAAACGACGATGTGACATGAAGTTCACAACGAATGAGGGAAGATGCCCTCTAATGCCCCATTCGTGTAACGTCCTGAGAATACCGTATCTCCACGTGGTATCATATGCCTTCTCCAGATCGAAGAATACTGAAAGAAGGTGCTGCTTGGAAATAAAGGCATCCTGGATGAGAGATTCTAGTGTAACTAAATGATCTAAGGTCGAACGGTTTTGGCGGAAACCGGACTGTTCGACAGCTATAAGATTTCTAGTTTCCAGGATCCATACAAGTCTCTTGTTCACCATTCTTTCAAGTATCTTGCAGAGGCAACTTGTCAAGGATATCGGTCGATAGCTGGATGCTTGCTTCCGATCCTTGCCAGGCTTAGGAATAGCTATAGTAATGGCTTCTAGCCAGGAGTCGGGAAAATCTTCAGTCAACCAGATTCTGTTGAAGAGTTTCAACATATACTCGACAGCTACGGAAGAGAGGTTCTTGAGCATGGTGTTATGAACTGCGTCTGGGCCAGGAGCAGTGTCGCTAGACTCCTTGATTGCGGACGTCAGTTCCCACAGGTTAAAGGAGTTGTTATACTCTCCACCTGTGGGCGCTTTAAAATCGAGACATTTCCTCTCTTCGATAGCTTTTGTTGTCATGAAGTTTGCGGAGTAGTTTTCACAACTCGACACGTACGAGAAATGGTTACCTAAGGCCGTCATAATATCATGAGAAGAGGTTTCAAGTCGGCCGTTCACCAGAAGACCATTGATACTGGTGTGAACATGTTTACCCGATATCTTTTTAACCTTCTCCCACACTTTCGAGACAGGTGTTCGGTGGTTTATGGAGGAGACATAGTGCTGCCAGGAGGCCTTCCGCGCCTGCTTGATAACAAGCCTAGCCTTTGCACGAAGCCGTTTGAAAGATATCATGTTGATCTGCGTTGGGCACCTAGTGAAGAACCTAAGCGCTCTCTTGCGGTCTTTAATGGCTTTGGCACAGGCATCGTTCCACCAGGGAACAGGCGTACGACCCTGCTTACCGGATGTCAATGGTATGGAACTCTCAGCGGCACGTATTATAATGTTAGTAACGTAGGTGACCTGGGACTGCACATCAGGAAAAACTTTTCCTTCGTCAAAGATGGCAAGTTCTCTGAAGTGACACCAATCTGCACGCTGGAGTTTCCATTTCCTGTGTCTGGCGTTGTTATTAGCAGGAGTGTGAGTCTCAATGACAATCGGGAAGTGATCGCTCCCGCACAGATCAGGATACACTCTCCAATCAAAATCAAGAGAGACTGATGGAGAGCAAACCGTCAGGTCAATCATAGAAGTGGACCCGCTGGCAACACTGAGGTGAGTGGCAGATCCATCATTCAGGAGAGTAAGGTCATTGGTGTCCAGAAAGCTCTCAATCACTCCACCTCTAGCGTCATTTGCCACACTTCCCCACAGGGCGTTGTGGGCATTGAAGTCCCCCGTGATTATGATGGGGGCTGGCAGTTGCGCTAGAAGGTGGTCCAAGTCTCGCATATGCACTCTATCAGCGGGTGGAAGGTAGAGGTTGCAGATAGTTCGAGGGCTAGGGAAATGCACTCTGACAGCCACTGCCTGCAGAGGCGTCCGAAGCGGTATTTCCTCTGAGTAGCAGCTGTCATGGATCGCTATAACAACACCTCCGCTAGCCCTCTCACATAAGATCTTGTCCTTGCGGTAGATGACGTAGGATCTTAGCTTGGGTATATCGGTGGGTTTCAGTCTGGACTCCTGAATACAAATACACTTTGGATTCAAATCGTGTATCAGGAGCTTGATCTCGTCCAAATGGCAAAACATTCCATTGCAATTCCATTGCAATATCTCTGTCACTGCCATTTTGGTTACTTCTCAGCTGTGCCACTCCCACCTCCTTTCCCTCTCCCTTCTCCTTTTGCGTTTCTGTTCCAAACTATGGCCTTCTTCGGTCTGCTGACCGTTTGAAAACCCGGGCTCTGCTCCGAGCTGTCCACGGACAGAGTCGAATTTGAGCGTTTGCTCGACAGCGCAACGTCTTTCGCGACATTGTCCTCCCGTGGCTTGGTCGAAACTGAAGGTCCAGTTGGTGTGGACCTTGATGTAGATGCTTGTGCATCCTTACTGTTAATCATATTCAAAATACTTTGCTGTAGTTCGGTGATAAGCTTGTTCTGGCTAAGTATGGTTGACTGAAATTGCTGTGCTTGGTCTGTTAATTGCTTTCTGAGAGCTGTCATCTCCTGGGCCTGAGAGATAAGAATCTCCTTCATGTCCAGGAACTGAGAGCTTGATGACGCTTGATCGAGTTGTTGGGTTTGATTCTGGATCGTCTTTTTTTGGTCATCAATAATTGCTTGCAGCCGCTCAACTTCCGCAGGAACGGCCTGGCTCGTGACTTGAGAGAAAGTTCTGGTTGAATTATCTGGATAAAGCGTAGCATAAAGCTGGCGCGCTTCACCGATCGAGATGTTTTTCGTTGTTTTCAACTCTTCGATTTTTTTCTCTTTCTTGAAAAAAGAACAGTCACGAGACCATGCGGGATGGTCACCGCAGCAATTTACGCAGCTTAGCTTGTTAGTGCAATCAGCCGGCGTGTGTCCCTCTGAACCACATTTTCCGCAAACCTCGGGATCTTTACAATTCGCGCTTGAGTGGTTAAACTTCTGACACTTAAAGCAACGAAGTGGGTTTGGGATATGGGGCCGTACAGGAATAGACAAGTAGCCGGCTAAGATGTTGGGTGGTGGCGTTGGTGTTGAGAAGGTCAGAATAAGGAGAGCCGTTTTCTGCAACTTGTTGTTCTTCCGGCTCTCAATCCTGTACACATCTACTACCTGCTGCGGTGCCAGTTCTTTCTTGATCTCCTCCACGTCAACGTTCAGGAGGTCGTGACTGAACACGATCCCCTTACACGAGTTGAGTGACTTATGTGGAGTCACTTCCACAAAAGCAGTGCCGAAGATGGTAGTGGCAAGGAGAAGCTTTGATTGGGCGCAACTTGCGGTCTCAATCAGAAGAGTCCCATTCCGCAGGCGCTTCATTTGCTTCACATCTCCCGCAAGCTTCAGGAGGTCCTTGGCAATACGGAAGATAGAGAAGTCCAAAAAGTTTTTCTCGCCTTTCATCGATACTATTAGGAAGCGTGGCAACAAAGTCTTCGGAAAAAGGTCCTTAGCGGGGATTACATCCTCCATCAAATTTCTAGGACGTTTTTTATTTGGTTGATCTGTGTTAATTGGGGGGAATTGACAATCGAGGGGTTCCATAGACTGGTTTGGGGACAACCTACAACAATTACTCGGATCAAAGGACTCAACTAACCCATGTCGGTTCTACCGCATAGGGCCTTGTAAACACAACCAGGTCTAGGTCCTGCAGCTGCTAGACCTGATCAACAACACTGCAGGACAAAGAGCAAGTTATGACTTCCTAAGCAGCAAGTGGCGTGCAGGAAAGTGCCAATTTTACGTCCGGGCGCACATAGACGCAATTGACCTTTTCACTGAGTATTCGGAATCGTTATTGTCATACAAGACCTTCTACCCAGCTATTGCAGCCAACGCAATCCATGTACGAGCCCAAGTGCAATAAAAGCCGATAGCATACCAATCAAGTCCTGAACATTGCTGGTGTCGTCAACATTTGTGGGCGGTTTGAGCACACAAAGTGAGCTGGCTGAAAGAGGAAAGTAAGAGAAGTTCATAGAAAAGAAGGTGACAGATGAGGAAAGAAGTTAGAAGGGTATAAATAATGCTCAGCGCTCACTCCACGTACTCCGGTCACCTAACGGCACCCACTCGACCGAGACGGTCCGAACTTGGTCTGGACCCTCACTCCAGACCTTATCGCCATGGGTGACCCTGCTGGGAGCAAATGAATTGCTCCCGACGATAGCTCTGGAGATCACGAGGCCACGCAAGCCCCCACACCACGTCAAGGTGTCCGGATCCTTTGAGGGGGAAATAGATAGGTTGCTAAAGTATTTTGGGATTGCGCTACGAGAAAACGCGTAGCTGTACTTCCTGGCGGCTAGAGACGATCAAACGCTCCAAGTGCCCCGTGGGTGCTCGGACCAGCGAGCAAAGGCTGCTGGTCTAAAACGTCGATATAAGCATACAAATGGGTGACGGCTCGACACTGTTCGGGAGATCAAACCGCCGTACGAAAGACCGACATCAGAAGAAATGCTAACCAAGTGCCTTCACGGTAAAACTCAGAACGCCAACGAGTCGTTCAACGGCATGATCTGGAAGACGGCTCTCAAGGTCAAGGATGCCGTCTGCCACTTTAATTATGGCGCTCGGGTTGCGCTTGAAATAGTCGAGAGAATGTCAATCGAGCCCGGCAAGTAACTCTCCGAGGCGCTGCGGCTGCTGACAAACTCCGTATGGATGTCTGCGCCGTATGGATGTTTGCCTTCGTAGCCCGAACCGAGGAAAGTGAAGGTAAACACAGGAAAGGCAAGGAAGCAGAAAGCTCGGGAACTCTTCAGAGGACTTTCTCTCGACAATCTGTCCATCTCGGACGTGATTACGTCCTTAAAACACCAACTGAAAGGGAACTTTTTCCGCCTCGAAAGAAAGCTTGAATCCGTAAACCGTTAGTGAACTTCAATACGGATGATGAGGCAGAGTCGTCCGATCCTTTGTCACAGTTCGTGATATCGGACGAAGAAGAAGAGAGTGAGTTGCGATGGTTTCAGAACCACCTTTGAAAAAACCACGAAGCACAAATATGAGAGCGTTGAAAGTGGGTATTTACGTAATTGTTCAACTCTCGGGGAAAAAAATCAGCCAAACACTTCATAGGGCTTATAATGGACGAGTTTGTAATAAAATGTATGAAGAATAACGGAGGTCGCCAACAGTTTCATATGAACGACCCAAAATGATCGCCCGACAAGCTACCAAGTCACGTCGCTGTATCAGGAGCCGAGCTAGGAGAACCGCTGATAAGAATGCTGCGGTAGAGGGCATCGCATCCAACAATGGCAGACAACTGACTTCTCAAGACATTTAATACAACTTTGACTGCAATTTACGCAAAACTAAGATTCACACACACAACTGTGATTTCCAACAATGGAGAAAATATTAGATTTATAGGTAGAAAGCTATTTTTGTTTTATTCTGAAGCTCATTAAATATAGCATGTTCTATTTTAGCGTAAACAAGTTTGAAATGAATTAAAAAACGTTTCTTCAAAACAAATGTTATTGTTCTATTTCCGATTTTATTCTTGACTGTAAAAATACTACTCTTTAAATGTCTTTACTTATAGCCTTGTGTTTTTAAATATAATAGTTAATTATTATACGATTGTAATGTACGTATATTTTATGTGACGTGACTGATATCTTTGTGACAAGATCAATAGTCATAATAAAGAATTATTATTATTATTATTATTGGAGAAATAGAGTTTTAGGGCGCGACGACAACAAGGTCATTTGCGCCTATGGATAAGATGATATAAAATAAGATAAAATGAACGTCTACGACAGGTGAAGAGAAAAGTGTAGAGAAAACGTGTAGAGAATCCCTTCTCAAAGTCAGACGAAAACTTTCTTTTTTTAACGAAAATTTTTACCGTGGATTATAGAAAGGTTTGGACGGACAGAAGTTGCTGCGGTCTGCAATGAATCTCGCCACCAATGAGTTGGTGACGTGCGGCATGAATTCGACCTATCAGCTGATCAAAGGATTGCCGCAGGGGAACAGCTTGTCGTCGGCGTTATGCAACCTCTACTACAATTCGCTAGATGAGAAGCCCCCAGCAACCCCTGAGCAAAGGATTGCCGCAGGGGAACAGCTTGTCGTCGGCGTTATGCAACCTCTACTTACAATTCGCTAGATGAGAAGCCCCCAGCAACCCCTGAGCAAAGGATTGCCGCAGGGGAACAGCTTGTCGTCGGCGTTATGCAACCTCTACTACAATTTGCTAGATGAGAAGCCCCCACCAACCCCTGAGCAAAGGATTGCCGCAAGGGAACAGCTTGTCGTCGGCGTTATGCAAACTCTACTACAATTTGCTAGATGAGAAGCCCCCAGCAACCCCTGAGCAAAGGATTGCCGCAGGGGAACAGCTTGTCGTCGGCGTTATGCAACCTCTACTACAATTCGCTAGATGAGAAGCCCCCAGCAACCCCTAAGCAAATGATTGCCGCAGGGGAACAGCTTGTCGTCGTCTTTATGCAACCTCTACTACAATTCGCTAGATGAGAAGCACCCAGCAACCCCTGAGCAAAGGATTGCCGCAGGGGAACAGCTTGTCGTCGGCGTTATGCAACCTCTACTACAATTCGCTAGATGAGAAGCCCCCACCAACCCCTGAGCAAAGGATTGCCGCAGGGGAACAGCTTGTCGTCGGCGATATGCAACCTCTACTACAATTAGCTAGATGAGAAGCCCCCACCAACCCCTGAGCAAAGGATTGCCGCAGGGGAACAGCTTGTCGTCGTCTTTATGCAACCTCTACTACAATTCGCTAGATGAGAAGCCCCAGCAACCCCTGATCGAAGGATTGCCGCAGGGAACAGCTTGTCGTCGGCGATATGCAACCTCTACTACAATTGCTAGATGAGAAGCCCCAGCAAAACCCTGAGCAAAGGATTGCCCGCAGGGGAACAGCTTGTCGTCGGCGTTATGCAACCTCTACTACAATTCGCTAGATGAGAAGCCCCCAGCAACCCCTGAGCGAAGGATTGCCGCAGGGGAACAGCTTGTCGTCGGCGTTATGCACCTTTACTACTACATTCGCTAGATGAGAAGCCCCCAGCACCCCTGAGCGAAGGATTGCCGCAGGGGAACAGCTTTTGTCCGTCGGCGATATGCAACCCTTACTACAATTCGTTAGATGAGAAGCACCCGCAACCCCTGAGCAAAGGATTGCCGCAGGGGAACAGCTTGTCGTCGGCGTTATGCAACCTCTACTACAATTCGCTAGATGAGAAGCCCCCAGCAACCCCCCCACCACAGTGTTCAGATCCTCTGTTGGGCCACAAAGTAGAAATTGTCGTTGGCGTCTGTTTACTTTGGACATTGACTTCATATGCTTTGGATAATGACTCCAATTATTGACTAATAGCGATTCAATACCTCAAAAGTTGTCAGATCAAGTGTGAGTCACATGTGTAAGTATTACAAAAATAATTGAACAGTTTATATCTGGAAGTAGTCATATGTCCGCTGGGCATTGACTAGGTCTGTGAATTATTGAGAAATGTATATGAATGTAACTTACATGTATTTATATTTGAGAAGTTTTATTATTCGTAAAGGCCATTCCGGGATTATTCGAGCAAATACTACAGACCATGACCATAACACAAGGCATGGCAAAGATCTCCACAGGGCGGGCGCATAGTAGGGGAGCCCGGGGTACGGTGGAAAGTCAATAGAAGCAGATGGGATAGAGAGAAGGAAAATGCAAGAGAAACTATTAAAATTAGATTTGGCGAAATCATAAGTCAATATGAGATCATTCTCACTCCAACTTCGGTTCATAGACCAATTGATCTAGTTGCACCTTCGTCTTCATCAACTTCCTACACAGGAGATAATGTCACTTTGCGACGAAGACACCAAGGAATAGAAGGACCATGACGAATCTGAAGAAGGAAGAGCAAGACATTTAAAGTAAGGATACTCAATTTGATCGACGAGAAACAAGTGCCTGTTGTAGTAGCCGAGGGGTTAACAAACTGAAAAAATAAGGTGTACACTTGAAAAAAAAATCAAAAAAATCACGGAAAATCAAAAAAATCAAGAGAAATCAAAAATGAAATGAAAAATGAAAAATGAAAGGGAACTTTTCCGCCTCGAAAGAAAGCTTGAATCCGTAAACCGTTAGTGAACTTCAATACGGATGATGAGGCAGAGTCGTCCGATCCTTTGTCACAGTTCGTGATATCGGACGAAGAAGAAGAGAGTGAGTTGCGATGGTTCAGAACCACCTTTGAAAAAACCACGAAGCACAATATGAGAGCGTTGAAAGTGGGTATTTACGTAATTGTTCAACTCTCGGGGAAAAAAATCAGCCAAACACTTCATAGGGCTTATAATGGACGAGTTTGTAATAAAATGTATGAAGAATAACGGAGGTCGCCAACAGTTTCATATGAACGACCAAAATGATCGCCCGACAAGCTACCAAGTCACGTCGCTGTATCAGGAGCCGAGCTAGGAGAACCGCTGATAGAAGGCCGCGGTAGAGGCATCGCATCCAACAATGGCAAACAACCGACTTCTCAAGACATTAATACAACTTGACTGCAATTTACTCAAAACTAAGATTCACACACACAACTGTGATTTCCAACAATGGAGAAAAATATTAGATTTATAGGTAGAAAGCTATTTTTGTTTTATTCTGAAGCTCATTAAATATAGCATGTTCTATTTTAGCGTAAACAAGTTTGAAATGAATTAAATAACGTTTCTTCAAAACAAATGTTATTGTTCTATTTCCGATTCTATTCTTGACTGTAAAATACTACTCCCTTTAAAAGTCCCTTTACTTTTAGCCTTGTGTTTTTTTAAAAATAATAGTCAATTATTTTTAAAGATTGTAATTTTTGTATATTTTTTTTGGGGAGTGACTGATAAACTTGGGGACAAAAATCAAAATTCCCTAATAAAAAATTATTAAATTTTTAATTTTTATTAAGAAAAAGAGTTTTAAAAGGGGCAAAAAAAAAAACGAGGTCATCGGGCCCAATTTGGGTAAATGAAAAAAATAAATAAAAAGAACGTCTACGACGGTGAAAGAAAAGTGTAAGAAAAAATTTTAGAGAAACCCCCTCAAAATCCAAAGAAAATTTTTTTTATTTTTAAAGAAAATTTTTTCCGTGGAATTTTTTAAAGGTTTAAAGGGCAGAAGTTGGGTGCGGTTTTTGCAATGAATCCGCCACCAAAGAGTTGGTGACGTTTCGCATGAAATTCCCCCTTTTCCGCTGTCAAAAGGGGGTTTCCTTTACCCTGGATTATAAAAGGGTTTGGGGCGGGCAGAATTTTCTGCGGGCCCGCGTTTAATCTCGCCCCCAAGAGTTGGTGACGTGCGGCTGAATTCAAAATTTATCACTATCCAAAAGGGTTGCAAAAGGGGTTTTTTTTTAACCAAAAAAGCCCCGGGGGAAACCCAAATAGCGGTACTAGGGTGTGCTTCGGTCCCCCGGGCAGGGATCCTACCCCCCTTTAAACTAATTTTGAAAAACTGAAACCCCACATACCTTGTTTTTAAATTATATCCCTTTTTTTAAAAGTTGTAATTTATTTAATTTTATTGCGTGACTATTCTTTGTGACAAGAAACAATATCCCAAAAAAAGAATTTTTATTATTATTTTTATTTAAGAAATAGAGTTTTTGGGGGGCCCAAAGACAACAAGGTCATTTGCGCCTAGGGGGAAGGGTATAAAATAAATGAAAAGAAAAGTCACACAGGTGAAGAACAATTAGAAAACCCTGTAAAAAATTTCCCCTTTTCCCAAAATCAACGAAAAATTTTTTTTTTTTCAACGAAAATTTTTTCCGTGGATTTAAAAAAGGTTTTTTGGGCGGGCAGAAGTTGCTGCCCGGGCTGCAAAGAAACTCGCCCCCAAAAATTTTGGGGACGGCCGGGATGAAATTTCCCCCTCCGCTATCAAAAGGTTTGCCCCCCCCTTCCGGTTTGGATTAGAAAGGTTTTTGGGCGGGCAGAAGTTGCTTTGGGTCTGCTTTTAAACCGCCCCAATGATTTTTGACTTTCGGCATGAATTCAACTTTTTCACTGAAAAGGAAATTTCAAGGTTACTTTTAACAACAAAGCCACCTGAGGGGAAACCCGGGAGCGAGTACTAGGGTGTTTCAGGGCCGGGCCCGGCCTCCTAACTCACCTTTAAACTAATTTTTGAAAAACTGAAACAACACATAGCCTTGTGTTTTTAAAAATATTAGTCAATTGAAATTTAAATTTAAAGTTGGGTTTTTAGGCGCGTCCCCACCACGGGTCATTTTTCGCCTGGTTATTTTAATTTTGGATGTTCTGAGATCATTTTTGAATACTTGATGTAATAAATAATATTTAATCAAATTTTTTAAAAAATGACAGGTGTATTGGGCCCTACACGTAAAATAAATCCTAGGGTACGAATGTAAATCTTTTTTGGGAAAGATCTCCCTCCAATTTTTTCTAAAAGGCTAAGTTTTTCAAAAAAAAAACGACATCTAGTCCTTATGTTTAAAAAAAACTCAAGTGGAAACTAATTTTAATTCTTAGTAACTAAAAATTTTAAAACTTTATCCAGAAAAATTTTCATGTAGGTTTTAAAAAAAGGGCCCCACATATAAAGGAAAATTATGTCCTTTTAAAATAAATCACAAATAGTCTAATGCGGACATAACCAACTAAAAATTAAAACTATTATCACAGAGCAAAAAGATAAATTTATGGTGGGAAAAAGGGGCCCTCATGCATAGCACCAAAAAAACAAAACAGCACTTAAAATAACACATTCACAATATTAAAAAGTATCCAGTAACTTAGTTCGGCTAAGAAAAATTTAAAAATCTTATCAATTATTTTAAATCATTACCCCGTATTTTTTTGGTTTGGGGAAACCCCCCATCACAACTTTTTTTCGCCCGGGTTTTATATTGTCACATTCAATTAAAATATTTTTGAGGTTTAAAATTTTTACCGCAGGATCCAAACCCGGGAT